>JASAMX010015335.1:0-32625 GCA_030248175.1 Microlaimidae sp. YZB2_3
AATTAAAACTAAATTATTTATTTTGGTGGGTTAAATTTTCCCCCTTTTAATAAAGACTGTGCCCTCACAGCGTTCTGAACCAAGCCTATAGCGAAATGATTGGAACGGACAACGCTCTTAATCTTAACATATTATACATAACACAATTTAATATAAAAAAAAATTTTGTATAAAATGATTTTAAATTTTTTTTTTTAACTATAGTTTGCTTACTAAAAATATTTTTTGAGGTTAAAAAAATGTGCAACATTATAAAATATTTTTAGGATTACAAAACCACATCCTAACTGGGCCTCCTTTTATCTACAAAATAATATAAAAAAATGTCGCAATTTCTGTTCTCTGTAAGGTCGTCGTATCGTAGTTATTACAAAAAGTCAAATAAAAATATGTATTCGGAATCATTAAAAAAAAATTTGTTGTCGCCATAACAAAGTCCTTGTCGTTCTAATAACACATAAATAAGTTTGTCGCTAATTAAGGAATTTCGCCACGCGGTATTTTTTTCGGGTGGCATTACAACTTCCACCAAAGTTAGGCGTCACTGTAACTTTGTAAGTTCCACGCTCCAGAACTGCCTGCAGTGTGCGAAAATCCCATTTTGCCGCGTTGGGAAAGTTGGAGTTTATGACGTCGCGGTGAATCACTACGGTTTCGTCGGTGTCCACCACTTTCCCAAAAAAGGTGTCGTAATTTGGACGCAAATGGGTCAGCTGAATCATCGCAGTTTTGAAGGAGTTGGAAACGGCTGCTCCCCGTAAGCGAGTAGTTTTGGAACACCCGTTGTCTAGTCGCACCAAGACCAGCAAATTTGAAAGCTTGTCGTCGGCTGGTAGCATCGGGGCTTGTAAGGCGAAATCCCATTCCAGCCAGGATGACAGAACTACAGAACTAGCATATTTCCTTTAAATCCGACCGAGGGGGTGACATTGTCTGGTTTAACGATAACAGTTCCCCAGGTTATTAAAACCCCTTCGTTGACTGGCTGGATAACGTCAGTAATGTGGTCTTGTTTGTTGGGATTTCTTGCAGCCACTAACAGATCCTCGGTTTGTTTAAAGATGTTGTTCCAACTTTTGATCAGTGGTACATGTCCGTCATTTACGACAGCTACTTGATGTGTCCACATAAAACGTAGCGGAATCCCTTCGATTTTTGTCGCGGAATCAATGTAATAATGTCGATTGCCTTCGCCCAGGCAGTCGATGGATTCATTTCGATTGATATCTGTCGAAACAGTAACAATAAATTCGGTCGCTTCTCCTGCCGGGGGCTTTGCTGAGGCTGCCACTGCTGGTTTTTCCTCTGTCGCTAACTTTTTCATGTCACTGGATAAGGCATCCATATTGTCGCACTGTGGAATCAGCGAAGTTGCCCGGTCGCTGGTTGTTGTTTTTTGGCCATTGTTGAGTAAGGGAATGGGTGATGTCCCTCTATCCACCATTTCGGACAGGTACGCTGTTACTGGGAGGACCTTTAGCGCCGGCCAATCTTCAGACCTCATATTGTGAATGTAGCTTTTTGGTGCGTGCAGAGTAAATCCCACTTCTTCGTAGACTGTAACGTAGATAGGTGTTTCTTTTGACGCCCGAATAATTATCACTTTTTTTTCCTCTTTGAGTGCTGCCATTGCCATCTTATTAGACGTTGTATTGCACAGAAATATACTATAGAGAACCAAAAAATATTAGTAAATATAATAAATATGCATTATAAACTTTAATCATGAACTTTGTTAATAAATAATTTAATTTTAATGGTTAGGTATAAAAATATGTAAAAAAAATAAGTTTTTTTTTTGAACTTTTATTTTGTATACTTAATATTATTATTTTTTTTTAAATCTCTTATTAACCAAAGTTCGCAATTTAATTTAAACAAAAATCTATTTATAATAAAATTAATAATAAGCAGAATTTAAAAATAAATTATTCAATGAGTAGTTTGCTCACTTTGGGTTGTTCCCGCGCGGCGCCTTAAAAAAAGATTGAATGAAGGAATTTATTATGAGCGCACTAAAAAATGACCAGCGGGTTGCAATTATGTTTTGGCTTCACCATAATCTCGCTAGTATAGATTATCGTGGAATTAAAGCTTTTTGATCTGCACCAGATATAGTGAGTGTTTTAAACTAAATGTGGTGTTTATGCGGAGAGTGTTGTGTCGTGTCAGGGCTTGATTTGAGTTGTATAAAATACGGAGAGTTTGTTTCCCACTCTTGCGTTTAAGGATACTGTTGCTGTTAGTGGTGAGTGACTATAAATCTTTAGCCGAAAAATGAAATTTTTTTTTTTTTAAAGAAAATTTTTAAATTTAACCCACCAAAAATAAATAATTTAGTTTTAATTAATTTCTAAATCCATGTATAAAAACTTAGGTTTTTTATAAGTCTGGAAGAAATAGTTTCGGGGTTTTCGTTAACCCACTTGTCTAGCCGTGTTCCGGACACTTCACAAATATGTAAAACTATTGCCAAGTCCCGGGAATACGTGGGCTGACGAGTGGAGTATTTAAGCGGGAATCCAAGCAAGTTAGTCATAAAGTCTTATTTCTATCTCCTTGATTCTGGAAAACTATATTTTAAGAAAGTTATTTGGCAAGTTAGAAAATCAAGACTCTGCTCGGAACTAGTCCCTAACCCCTAGGCTAGTTCTTCCAGCCCAGTTGAAATCCAAAGCAGTTATCCTGACCAGCCCCGGGTTCGCGACAAAGACTGTGGCCTCATAGGGCCTATTGTGGGAACATATATTGTGCGACATAAAATCTTCCACTTGAATTCCACACTACGACTTCAGCGCAAGGGCCTTGTAGTGCTCCCTCGCCTGTTATCATAAAACTCACACACGACAGATAGGCAGGGACATTACAGTACTATACTGCACTGATGAATTGCGCTGCGATCCAAATACTGGCAATCAAAATTTTTCTGTTTATTTAGGATCTGACGAAGTCGGCTGTGTTAATTTTCGCCAATAAGCAGGACGTAAGCGGGAGTATGTCCGCTGCCGAGATTTCCAAAGAGCTCAACTTGACCTCGCTGAAAACTCACCGATGGCAAATACAGGCATGCTGTGCCCTTACAGGGGAGGGGTAAGTGTATATTAAATAAATTATTTTATAATATCATAATAATACCTGCTTGTGAAAGTAAAAAACGGCTGCCTCCCCCTGGGCACCACTCACTGTTGAGGGAGGGGGGTTAACTTTCACTTCGAAACCTACTCTGATTCCTAACTATTTCTTCAACCTGAGATTTTTTAACATAGTTTACTATTTTTACATGCTTTTTTAGCTAACAAGTGTATTTTAATTTTATATATTTTGTTCCACATAGACATAAATGTAGATATGGAGTATAAATATCACTTTACCCCCCATAGATGACAACGGGGGGGGGGGCACGGTGGGGTCCACCCCCCTAGCCTCGAAATTTTGGGACCGCCCTAGACGAAAATCTAGGGGCCCCCCTCCCCCCAATTTCCGAATTTTTTACCCCTGACCCCCCTCTAGATTTTGAAATCTGACCCCCCCCCTCCCCCCTCGGGAAAATTTTAGGTACCTTTTTTATACTAAATTTTCTTCCAAAAACGTGAATTTTCATCACATATTCATGCTTTTACACCCTTTTTATACATGATTATGGCTTTTTATTCAATAAAATGTAGTATTATCCTATAAACAGAACACTTATTAAAGTTATTTTAGTTTAGAACTGTTTTGCTTTGGACACCGGACTCCACCTGACCCCCCTCTAGATTTCAAAATTTCGCACCCCGGGTCGACCCCCCCCCCCTAAAAAGCTAGGGGGGGTCCGGACCCCCCTGGGACCCCCCTCCTAGAATTCAAAATTCGATTTACCCCGGGTAACCACCCCCTAGCTTCCCCGACCGTTCTCACCTATTACCCCCCTCCACCTCTTCCTTTTTTCTCACCTTTACGTTCACCCCTAAATTTATTACATAGGTATTTACATAAATTTTTGGGTTAGTATAGAAAAATAAATGAAATGATTCGGTGATTTCAGTTGATAAATTTTTTAAAGTTTGATTGAAGAATCAATAACTACCTACTTCAGGTGCTACTGCAATAAGTCAGTTATCGTCTTGAAATGCCATTAAGTGTTTTTAAGGGACAGAGGGGTCCACCGTCCACCCCATACATGGGCACGGGGGGGAGGTTTGGGGGGTTAATCCCCCCTAAAAAAATTCTGAGAAAGGGGGTTTAACCCCCCCCCCCCCCGCCCACTCAGAAGTGAGGGGAGGAAAAAAAGGTTAACCCCCCAATTTTAGAAAAATGAAGGGAAAAAATGTGTTTGAAATGACTTCTAACTGCCTCCAAACCTAAGTTTTGAGGTCAAAATGAATGTTTTTTAAACAATAAAAAGCTCAAAAATGCAATAAAAAGGGTTTTTCACCTAAAATTAGCGTTTTTACCTATTTTTTCTTTAAAATCGAAAAACGATACGGGTAAAATGCACTCCAGAAAAAAACCGATATGGGTATTTTGCGTTTCTCGGTTTTAACCCCTTCCCTAATTGTGGTTTAACCCCCTCCCCACTCCGGACCAACTTGCCCGTGTATGGTCCGCCCTCTCCCCTAGAGCCAAAATTTCGAACCTCCCCCTTAGAAAAAAATCCAGCCACCCTCCTCCCAAAGCTCGAGAGCGGTCCGGCCAGACCCACCCCCCTAACGAGGCTGATCCCCTCCCCCCCTCCCAACCAATTTACATAATACAAACGTATAATTTTTTGATTTATTGTCAAAAGCACAAATTTTTAATAAAAACAGTGTTTAAATACACTTTTTAGGCCTAAATAGGCAGTTTTAGTATATAAAATTAAATATTAGACCTAAAAACATTTCAGTTACTGATTTAAAAAAAAACTTTGTTAAAAATCAGACCCCCCTGGACCCCCCTTTAATTTGAAATGTCGCACCCCGGGTAAAAAAGTAACTTTTTAGGAACCCCCCCCCCTAAAAAGTCAGGGGGTCCGGACCCCCTCTGCCTCTGGACCACTCCCCAAAAAAAAATTTGGCCTCTTACCCGGGGGTGGCCCCCCCCCCAGCGGACCTGACAAAAGACACCTATGATGCAATTAAGCCAAAACCCGTACAGTGCTAGCCTTCGGGCAGCACAAGCACCCAACGGGCCTACAAGTAACCAGATGGTTGCTGGATCTATTCTTTTTTAGAAATAAGTCCAGCTTTGCATGGTTAGATTATTGTTGTTGTGCGTCAGCAACCATACATAGGCAAGTCGGTCCAGAGTGAGGGGGGGGGGTAAAATCTGAGAAACGCATTTTTTATACCTACATCGTTTTTTTTTTCTGAAATGCATTTTACCCCTATCGTTTTTGGAAAATAGGTAAAAAAAAAAACATTAATTTTTAGTCAAAAACCCTTTTTATTGCTAAAAACAATTTATTTTTATCTTAAAACTTTAATTTGAAGCTGGAGGCAGTTAGAAGTGATTTTAAAGACTTTTTTTTTCATTTTTTTTTAAATTGGGGGAGGATAACTTTTTCTACCCCCCCTCACTTCTAAGTAGGGGGAATTAAACGTTCCGTCCCAGAGTTTGGGTGGGTGACCCTTCCCAAACCACCCCCCCCCCCCCCTTCATGTCCATGTATGACCCCAATGGAACTCCGTCCTCCCTTGCCCATCTATGCGCCCATGCCAAACTATAATATAGTTTTTTTGTTAGGCTACAACAAGGGTTGGAATGGATGGCTAGCCAGCTAAAATCTTGACCTACCATATTTTCATGGACTCCTGCCTATCTGCCATAAACTTACTCGTGACTGGACTCTTTCTTTTTTAAAGTGTACAAATTTCTTATTTTTCGATGATGTGCTCTGCCGCTACCTAGTGATTCTCTTATTACTGTTTTGTAAAGAAAGGATTATTTACATAACTGCAAATTATTTTTTAAAATGGCTGCTGTGCTGCTGAGTTACTGTAGACTTCGAGGAATTAGAAACAGTTAGTCAACTAACGCGCTTATTGGTGGAATAATAAAATCAACTCATTGGTCGATTGATAAATTGCCAAAGTGCGCGGATAATTTCTGGAAAAAGTCGTCATCGCATAATTTTCATCACCTTTTTGAAGATCATTAAACCGGTTCAGTATTAAGCAGGTGGCCGGGATTTCTTGTTTTAGGAATATTTTCACTTTGTATTGTCATTTAAAAGTGAATTACACCTACAGTTATTGTGTATAATAATTTAATTTAATGATTTTAATATAGATTAAATTAACATTAATCAAAAGTAAAATAAAAAAGGTATTTGAAGACCAAAAATGCTCGTTCCATTATAATATAATGAAAAATCTAAGCACGTTTTACTAAATATTTCTGAATTGATATAAATGTATCGGAAACCCTCTTTAAATTTTTGAAGTTCCATCACCCAGTACTGCAAAGAGTTTTTTTTTGGAAGATACACTCTTAAAAGTTTTGGCCATTTCCGGCGATTGTATTTATTTGCCTATATGGTCGTTACTATGGCAGAATAAGCCACAATTCGCATAAATTATCTGCGACTGTGACTCAATTTAAATTTCAAACAGCACACAATACTATTAACTACGTAATGATATACAGTCATGTTTACTTTATATCGATTGGGGCAGTTTTGCTGTATAGTGACGACGACGATATGTTTCCAAGATTCGTGGGGCTGCCTATTCATCTACTGCGTTTAGAACTTTTTAAGATTAATGAACCCATCTCATCAATGTTAATGTCCCTAGCGACCCCCACTGTAATTTTGTTACTAGGGAGGTATGTGCCAAAATTATATAAGTGACAGGGATGTGCCGAACAACCGCATCCGCGAACATCCGCTCTATTTTTAACGTCCGCATCCGTTCCGCGTATTTGTGATCTCACATCCAAGGTTTTTTATATTGCTTGTTTTTGCTTCTAAAATTAGCCGATAGGTACCTAATTTTTTATAGATTTCAAACCCTAAGTTAAAGTTTTAAGGTATAAATGAATGTTTTAGCCATAAAAACTCAGAAATGCAATGACAACCCTTTTTTACCTAAAATAAGCGTTTTCTACCAAGGACGTTACCAGGGGGCGGTCGCCCCCCCCCTAAACAGTCAGACGGGAAAAAAATAAGGATAGTGGTTAGGCAGGGCGCCTTCCCCAAAATGGTCGCCGGATGGTAAAATTTGGGGGTTTTCAGAGGCTAAAAATTCAAAATTTTCAAGCGCCGAACAAGCAATCCAAACTATAAAACAGTTTTGGTACCAATACCAAAATTCACTTCCAAAAAGCAAAAAATTTTTGCAGGTTCCGCGCTTCCGCCCCCCCCCCCCCCAAAAAAAAAAAAATTAGTAGGGAGGCCGAGGCGGACGGAACCCCCCCTCCTACCGAAGTTGGTTTCCTTTAAAATTAAACAAAAAAACGATATGAAAAAAAATATTTTTCCCGCTTTTCAGAAAGTGTACATTAATCATTTTGTTAGTTTTTTTTAAAATTTCGATGGATTGTACCATTCAATACATAGCTATGGCATGTGCCTTTGCCTCAGATATTGAATGGCAATACTATATAGATGTTACAATTAAAACTTAATATATTATAAGATATGTAGGTTTGACAATGGCTGTTTTAAACCCCTTAACAGCGGTTTTTACACTTGTGGGTTGTCCGCATTTCCACCTCCCTCTCATGGTGAAGCGTGGCAGTTTGTATATATTTTTTCTACTTTTCAAATATTGAGTTAATAGTTTAATACAAATCTTAGTGCATTTTAAAATCAGAAATTGATCAATATAAGAATTTTTCCCGCTACGCGGGAAGGTCAGATTTATGTACAGTAAAATTAATATTATCAGTAATATTTTTTGTTATTATAATTTACACCAAACTCATTCGCAAATATTAAAGACATCAGAAAATAGTTAGTTGTGATATATGCAATTTCATCGCCTGATAATTTTAAAGATGAGACATAATTGTGCAGAAATTAGGTAAAAAACAAAAGTAAAATGTATGTTCACGCAAACACCAGGGGACGATTTTTAAGCAGTTTTCAGTGGTTATTTAAAAAAAAATTGTTTCCGGCGGCTGGGGGGACACCCCCAGACCCCCCGACCGACGCTTCGCGTCGGCTGGCGCCGCTACGGGGCGCAAGCGACGGCGATGCGCGCCGCTTTTGTAGCACTTTTTTTCCCCAGACCACCCCCCATATGAAATCCTGGCTACGCATAAGTGACGTTTTTTGTGTTTTTTTTTATTTAAAAAGTTTGAAACTGTTGAAAAAAATCTTCATTATTTTTTATTTCTTAGAAAAACGTTTTAATGTAATTTTATTACCCAATTTATAAAAATTTATATTGGAGTTTGTGAAACCCATTTGCATTTTCTGCCTCTAAAAACATACATAGGTGCTATGTACTAATTTCTGAAAGTTAAAAAGGTAAAATTTATCACATACCTAAGTATTATATCAAATATTATTTTAAGATGGCAATTTTTTATCTCATAAAAGGTTTTTTTATACATAAAACAATTAATATCGAGATGTTGATTGATGTAGTTGTACTTGTATTTTAATTAAAAAGAAAGGAAATACTAATCAAATGTATGTGAACGTTTTTATTTCTTTATTTTTATGTAATTTAAATATTAAAAACTTAACAAAATACAAAGCCATAAAATTGATTTGGCAATTGTAAATTATTTAAATTTTAATTATGTAAAATAAAATTTTTCTAGCTAGCGTTGTTTATTTACAAAATGCTTTACTACAAAACTGTTTCATCAGTTCAGTTAATACAATTACATTAATTATAAGTATCTAACTTTTCTGTGTGCATAAAACTAAATTGATTCTAAGTTCTAAGCCTTATTTGTTGATTACTATTATTAACACTGCGTTAATATCGCTGCGCGCGAAAAGTGCGAGAAAAGTTGCACAAAGTTGGGCATGCACGGTACGACTTTTCTAGCAAAATTTCGGTCAAAAATTTAGCGTACTGTTGGACATTCTTTTCTGTTATATTTTCTTGCTATTACGCAGACCTGTGCATGGCCCAACGGGTTTTTTTGGGGGGAAGGGGTCAATTCCAAATCCGGCGGAGACATTTTTTTGAAACGAGGGACAATAAAACTGGAGGGTAAGCAGGCAGAAGAGAAAGAGAAAAAAGTAAAAAAGAAAAGAAAGAAGAAAAAACGAGGAGCAAAAAAAAGCAAATTTTAAGTAAAAATAGGTCTTAAAAGCTATAAAAATGCATTAAAATAGGCTTGAAACTGCAAAAATTTCGCAAAAATGGCGTCATAGTTTTTGGGTGCGTTTTTTGTTTTTGGACGGGGGGGGGCACAGTCACAAATATTCCGGAGGGCATTTTCAGACCGTGCACAGGACTATTAGGTATTTTAAACTATAAACGATGTTTGATAAAAAATAATTTACAAAAAATACAACATGATATGAACCTATATCATAGAAATTTTTATTTAATTTTTTTCAAAACTTAACACAGAGACGCGTTAATAATCGTTAGTGAAATTAATTTGGTTTGCATTAACGCGCTGCTATAAATTTACCGTATTATATTGTTTTCTGTCTTGCACCAAATAAAAACTTTATAAAATAAAAGAGTTTAAAAATAAATCACTTTTCATTTAAAAGGTGCGATACTGTGTCAACCTTGAGATGAGACTAACAAATGATTTTTGTGAAAACCTTACCCCTGCCCCTAAGCAAACTACAAGATTTTTTTCGTCAAAGTTTCTTCAGTGGTTCAGAAGATATGACCCTCAAAAATGGTATTTTTTGATATTCTGTACTTAAAAAAATTGCTCAATAAACAGTTAGATTACAAAAAAAAAACAAAGCGGTAACTTTTTATTTTTGAAATTTTGATTAATAAGATTGGTATTTTGCTAAGATATTGCGTTTTCCATACAAAAAACCTGGGTTTTTTGTCAAAAACTCGAAGTCACGTAAGTGATTCGTCGTTTCAAATTCATGCAAGTGTTAGGACTGAAAAGCGAGTAGCGCGCGTGGTCAAGTTGAATTTGGTCTGTTTTTTTTTGACAAAAATCTGTTTTGTCAAGAAAAGAATACATGAAAATTAATTAATAAAGAAAAGAAGAATGAAAAATTAAGAACAAAAATACATGATATGTGTGAATCCAACCTATTCATACGTATCCATATTTTTATATACATACGTATGCATGTGTTATGCATGTGTATGGTGCATAAATTCATAGGTTTACGGAAAAAAAGCATCCGTGGCAAAGGCGGAAAAAAAGCACCCGTGCACAAGGCGGAAAAAAAGCACCCGACAGGAGCGCGCAACAAATGTTATGCAGCGGTGTTTATTTATTACGTTATCGGTATTTATTATGTATAAAACTTTTGCTTGTAGTTTTTGAAGATTTTAACGTAATTATTTTAATAATTTATGCAATAATGTTCTAAAAACAATTAATACAGACTTTTGAAAACGGATGTTGTTTTACTATAATCGTAAATTGCCCTTACAACTCCGCTTTTTTTCATGTAAATTATGAAATTTTGTCAACGCTGGTTTGTTAGAATTGATGAATGCCGAATACAGTTACTGAAACTCTAAAAGGTTCTGCTGTTTTACAACTTCAAACGATTTTAACGATGATTATAATATAATTTGGAAAACTAGCTAATCATAAAATTAATCTTGTGTATGGATTGAAGATTAAATAAAAACAAGAAGTGTTTTGTCCAATTAATTTAAACGAGTTGACCAAATTAAACGAGTTATTTCGTATTTATTATCTAGCATTGGGCAAAAATAAAAATTAAAAGAAAAAAAAACTGAAACGAAAAGACTATCAACTGGTATTCATAAAACTTCGAACTGTTTATATACGAGACTGGGTTTGTTTGTTTTAGCGGAAAAACAGAATCAAATCCAAAATTTTTATACCGTCCAAAAACATCAAAAAGGCATTTTTAAAACAAAAAAAATGCTATATTTGTTTGTATTTTGCCTAAAACAGTTTTTGAATAAAATTTGTTAAAAAATTCCGTAAAACGTATGTCAATGACGATATTAAATATTAGACCCGGTCCAGTTTTGCCGCCAAAACAGACGAACCCAGTCCAAATGAGCCCAGTCCAAAGTTTTATGAATACCAGTGTATAATTGGAAATATGTTAAAAAACAACACCAATATATATATAAACTAAGAGAAGCTGCTAAATTTTACAAATCAAATTAAAGTGTGTGTAAAAAAATTGCTCAAATATTTTATACTATTGTGAATACTAATATAAAAATCGCATATTTAAAGTTTATGGAAATTTGAAGCTAAAACAAATTGCTTGTCAGTTATTAGCATTTATTATCCAGAGCAATAGAGTAGTGCATTTAATTTCGGCACTTTTCCAAATTGGGCATTTTTGATTTTGGACTATATCTTTGGTAATCTTGGACGGAATACGACGTTTGATAGCTCACCTGAGAGCTAATTATATGTAGATTACTGTCGTGAGCTTTTTGTTTCTTGTGTTATGATATTTTAATGTGAAATTGAGTGATTTATAAAAAATAAAATTGTTAGTCGTTTTTAGAACATGGGCATTTCATGATTACACAATGAACGGGTTTAAAAATTAAACTGTCCTGGTAAAATTTAGTTCATTTTCCGAATTTTTAGTCCCCGTGGTTCTACGTTGCGTCTGTGGTGAGCAATCGTTACAAAATAAAATAGTGTAATTTCGGCACACATATTGCTGTAGGTAAAAACGGGTTGAATTAAGTGGTCGGGTATTAAATTATAGTTGTAAATAGTTAAAAGACAGCGTTGAAATGTGTAGGAGTTATTATAGCACTGCACTTAACTCGATTAAGGGGGTCCTTTTAAAAAGTGCCGAAATTAAATGCACTTTTTTCCCAAATTTTGCTCATTTTGATACCATTTGGCATTTTTGCTGTAACTATTTTGCCAGTTACACGTTGAACAACAAGTAGAAACTTGAATTAAAGAAAATTGTCTGGAGATAATGATAGGCTTTGAAATTTTTGAAAATGATGATTTTTTTGACTGAGAAACAATCGATTGTTTGTAAAGTGCCGAAATTAAATGCATACATTTCAATTTCGGCAATTTTCCATTTTTTTAAAAACTAATTTAATTAAGTAAAAACCAACTTTCGTACAGTGAAACTTTTATGACGCAACGCAGTATCGTAAAAGCTTTAAAATGAGCTATCAAACATGAAAATCGGGCCATACTGTGAAAAGTTACATTGGAAAAACGAAAAAGTGCCGAAATTAAATGCACTACCCTAAGCACAATTGAATAAAATCAATTTTATTTGATTTTTCATTTATTTACTTTGCAACTTAAATTAATTTTTTTTGTTATAAACTATTAATGCACGCTACTGAATATTTAATTTAGCTTTTATAATAACTTATAACCTAATACTTATAAGTTTTAACACAATAATTTTATACTTTATAACGTAATAAATAAACGTCACTGTACGATATTTGTCATGCGCACCGTTCGGGTGGTTTTTTTCCGCCTTTGCCACGGGTGCTTTTTTTCCGCCACCCAATTCATATACATTCGTATACATATTTCTTCGGTATGCATTTTTCCGCCAAGCATATGCATACGTGTGCATTTTTGTATCTATGCATACGTATGCATAAAGTTTAGAAAAAATTGCATACTTATACATAAAAATTACAAAAAAATGCTTACTTATGCATTACGTTGCGGAAAAATGCATACGTATGCATATACGTTAAAAAATATGCATTTAGGTTGGATCCACACATATTTATTTCATAACTCCACGTTAAAACATTTTATAATCCTCATATTCCTGCGGAAAATTTGCGCGAAATTTTCACCGTCCGAATTCATTATTAAAAAAGGGTTATTTCTGTGAAAAGAACGGAAGTCGTGGAGCGGGATTTCCTAGCAACGGCGATGGCGCCCGGAAAAAATACATTGTGCAAAATATCTTCGGAAAGAATATCTTCTGAAAGACTTTTAAATTCTCAATTAAAGAAAACTTTTTTCCTAAGCCTAAGCAAAACTTAAAATCAACCTAAAACGACATGGTAAAAAAGTTTAAAAAAAAGCTTTTAAAGTTTTTAAAAAAGACTGAATAATTAACTGCTTAAAGAAGATATTTTTTCCGGAAGATATTTTACAGAAAGTATTTTTTCCGGACACCGCGGCGATTGCTTTTAAGATCTGTGTATTAGAGGAATTACTCCTCAATGGCTTTAAAGCCCAATCACGCTCGCGGCGGCTAAAAAGGTTTCAGCCGGCCCAAGGCTTTTAGCTTGCGGAAACTAAATACACATAGCCGCTTCTTCTCTCGTCACATTTGATTTCGCGTTACTGCAAATATAAAGGAGAGGCAGAGGCCAGCGTGGGAATCGTGCGAGCCGCTGACTTATTTCTGAATACGCTTTGGTTTTCTTTAAGCGCCCGCGGTTTCCTTATTATCTTTATCCCGCCCAGTTTCACAGCCTTTGTCAATTGGAAATAGCCAAACGCGTGTGTATATGTTATTGTTTGTGTTAATGACAATCGCGATTATTTAAAAAGGAATTCTAAAAATATTTTTTTAAATATTTTAAATTTATTTTAACATTATTTAAGAATATTTTTTTAAATAATTTTAGAATTCTTTTAATATTTTTTGAGAGTATGTTTAATAATCAATCTCCTTTTATATTAAAATTAGGAACTGTTGTCATAGGTGAGAAAGAGGGGGGGGGTAGGGTGGGGTCCACCCCGCCCCCTAGCCTCGAAATTTTGGGACCCTCCTAGACGAAAATCTAGGGCCCCCCACTCCCCCAAATTTCCGAATTTAATTTTTTACCCCTGACCCCCCTCTAGGATTTTAAATCTGACCCCTCCTTCCCCTTCGGGAAAATTTTAGGTACTTTTTTATACTAAATTTTCTTCCAAAAACGTGATTTTTTAACACATATTCATGTTTTTACACTCTTTTTACACCAGAATATCGCTTTTTATTCAATAAAATGTAGTATTATCAAAAATATATAATGTACCGAAAAATGTGCAACTCCTATATAAAAAAGTGCGGAAACGTAGGCCATTATAATGAGCCTCTCCATTTAAATGACACTCTCGACTATAACGGCATAGTTGCCATTTTGATTCGGCGAGTTAAAATGGAGAGGAAGCTATTTTAATAGCCATTTATTGATTTAATTTAACTTCATATATACTCACAAGCATAGGTGGGCAGCCTCTCGGATTTTGGGGGGGGAAGGTATAGGAGGGGTCAAATTTTAGGGGGGGGGGGTGTCTGGCAAGACCCAAATTTTGAGGGGGGTGTACCCAATATTTCCGCGCTGCCTTAAAATGGTCTTAAAACGCGTAAAAAACGTAAAACGAAGCTTATAAATGCTTTAAAACTGTGTAAAATTAAAATAAAACCTTATTGCAACTTATAAATTTTATTTTTTAATTCTTTTAATAATAATGTGTTTATATATTCTTAGAATTAGATTAGAAATCATAGTTTTTTTTTTAATAATTACGTAATAATAGAATAGTAATTATATTGTCTTGATTATAAAGTCAAGTATCACAAACTTTTTAATCTATAATCTTATATTTAATTAAAAGTTATATACATACATGGGCGTAGCCAGGGGGGTCTAGACCTCCTTTTTGGGTTGGCAAAGAAAAAAATTTTGGAGTTCGACCCCCCTTTTAGGTTGCCAAGGATAAAAATTTGGGGGTCTAGAACAGTGGCGTGCCCAGAATTTCATTTGGGGGGGGGGGGGGCCTGGGGGGTAAATACTAATCCTGAAGGGGGGTCTGGGGGCGGCAGCCCAGCGGGGGTCTGGGGGGCGAGAGCCCCCAGCGGGGTCAAGGGGCAGAGCCCTTTGTCAGGGAGGTCCGGGGGTAGAATGCCCCTCCGGGGAAGAAAATTTTTAATTTAAGGCGCTAAAATACATTATAAATTTTAATTCTAGATGATGTTTATTACAAAATTTAAAGTTTTTTTTATCCCTTTACATTTAAAAGATGTGTTTAAAACGTTAGGTAATAAAAGGTTAATAATGTTTAATTAATGTTTTTTTAATAATAAAAGAAAAAAATGAAGTATATGACATAAACAAGGTAATAAACACTCCGGACAAAAAATTTTTTTAGCCCTTTTATAACGCTTAAAAATTTTTCTCTGGGAGGCGAATTTGGGGGAGGGTGTCCCCGGGTACCCCAAATTTAAGGGGGGGGGGTGTCAGCAAAATCCGAAATTTTTGGGGGGTATAACCCCCCGCCCCAACCCCCCTGCCCACCTATGCTCACAAGTGTAATACTGTCCGGGGCACACGAGTTTTTGCGTGTTGGTTTAATACTGTCCAACACGCAAAACTCGTGCGGCCCAGACAGTATTACACTTGTAAGTATAATATATGAAGTGAACTTAAATCAATAAATGGCTATTATAATAGCTTACTCTCCATTTTAACTCGCCGAATAAAAATGGCTATTATGCCATTATAGTGGAGAGTGTCATTTAAATGGAGAGGCTCATTATAATGGCCTACTTTTCCGCACTTTTTTATATAGACTAGTTCGGAATAAGCGTCTGTTACTGTACGAGAAAGGGTACAAAAAGTAAAAAAATAAAATTTGAAAAAATCTTAGCTCATTTTTCGTTATATTATATATTTTTGGTATTATCCTATAAAAAGAAAAATTATTAAAGTTGTTACGATTTAAAACTGTTTTGCTTTGGACACCGTACCCCACCTGACCCCCTCTAGATTTCAAAATTTTGCACCCCGGGTCGACCCCCACTAAAAATCTACGGGGGGGGTAAAAATTTTTGGAAAGCTGAGAACATCAGGATTTTTTTAGTGGATTGTGCACGTGACGTGCTCAATGCACGTGTGTAAAAAAGACTAATCAAAAACGCGATTTTCTTTAAATTGTAAAGGCTCTTATTCAACAAATCACCGGAAAAAATCATATTTAAGTACTTTTTTGACTGCTTTTATATTATTATGCGTTTACTTAATTTGATGACACAAAGCCTTGATCGCCAGAAACTTATAAATTGAAATAGTGTAATATCAACCAGTAAATAAAAGGAGTGGGAGCGCAAGGTCCCTCGACACAACGGTTCTGCGACATGACGGTCCCCACAGGTGAAAGGTATGACAGGACCGTCCCAGGAATGAGAGGGGGTACAATACAACCATAGGTGAGCACGGTCGGGGAAGCTAGGGGGTGGTTACCCGGGGTAAATCGAATTTTGAATTCTAGGAGGGGGGTCCCAGGGGGGTCCTGACCTCCCTAGCTTTTTAGGGGGGGTCGACCCGGGGTGCGAAATTTTGAAACCTAGAGGGGGTCAGGTCGGTGGGGTCCGATGTCCAAAGCAAAACAAATTTAAACCATAATAACTTTAATAATTGTTCTTTTTATAGGATAATACTACATTTTATTGAATAAAAAGCCATATTCATGTATAAAAAGGGTGTAAAAGCATGAATATGTGATGAAAATTCACGTTTTTGGAAGAAAATTTAGTATAAAAAAGGTACCTAAAATTTTCCCGAGGGGGAAGGGGGGTCAGATTTCAAAATCTAGAGGGGGGTCAGGGCATACATGGGCAAGTTGGTCCGGAGTGGGGGGGTTAAAACCCAAATTGGGGGGGGGATTAAATTTGAGAAACGCAAAATACCCATATCGTTTGTTTTTTTTCTGGAGAGCGTTTTACCCATATCGTTTTTCGATTTTGAAGGAAAAATAGGTAAAAAACGCTAATTTTAGGTCAAAAAGCCCTTTTTATAGCATTTTTGAGCTTTTTATTGCTTAAAACAATCATTTTGACCTCAAAACTTAAGTTTGGAGGCAGTTAGAAGTCATTTTAAAGACATTTTTTTCTTCATTTTTCCAAAATTGGGGGGGGGGGTTAACCTTTTCTCCCCACCCCACTTCTGAGTGGGGGAGTTAAACCCCCTTCTCAGAATTTGGGGGGGTTAACCCCCAACCCCCCGTGCCCATGTATGGGTCAGGGGTAAAAAATTCGGAAATTTGGGGGGAGGGGGGGGGGCTCCCTCTTAGATTTTCGTCTAGGTGGTCCCAAAATTTCGAGGCTAGAGGGGGTTGACCCCACCCTGCCCCCCCCTCCTTTCTCACCTATGGGTACAACACAATGGTCCTGAAAGAATGCGTTGGCAATGCTACTGTTGGAACGTTGAGAAAAACAATATGTTTACAACATTAAAAAGCGTGCAAACCAATTAGACCAAATAAAATAGACAAAAGATTTTAAAAATTTTACCATCTTAAGTTAAAGATAATTTGGAATACAGTTTTATGCATTCTTTTGTACTCTTTAAAGTTGAATTTTTGTTAAAATTTTAAAATTAGATTTATCCTCTTCTTTAAACAAGCTACAACTTTTTTGCATTGTTTTTTTTATTTGTGAAACTCGTAGAGCTTTTTGGAAAGCTAAAGTCTGGTTCATACTTATGTAAAAACGTCCTTTGGAAAAAGTCCAAAGGACAAATACAGCGTATAAACCTATGTAAAAACGTCCATTGGACTTTGTCCAAAGGACGTTTTTACATAAGTATGAACCAGCCTTAAGAATGGGAGAATTTTTTTGGTGGATTGCACACATGCGTAATAAAAGACTAATCAATCCTTCTCAACATTAAAACTTTTTATAATCCTCCTTCTGTGGAAAATTTGAGCAAAATTTTCACCGTCCGAATTCATTATTAAAAATGGTTTTATATTTCTGTGACAAAGAACGAAAGTCGCTGAGCGGCATTTCCCCAGCAGCCGTGATTGATTAAAGACCTCTGTATTAAGGGAATTACTAGGCGATGGCTTTGAGGGCTGGTTCATACTTATGACAAAACGTCCTTTGGACAAAGTCCAAAGGACAATTTTATAAAAGCCAAAACGTCCTTTGGACTTTTGTCTTTGGACGAAGTATGAACGCTACTTAGAGTTTGTCCTTTGGACAAAGTCCAAAGGACAAAATCCAAAGGGAAAAGTCCAAAGGACAAAAGTATGAATACATTGTCCTTTGGATTTTGTCCTTTGGACAAAGTCCAAACCAAAGGACAAAAGTCCTTTGGACTTTGTCCAAACGACGTTTTGTCATAAGTATGAACCAGCCCTAAAGCCCATTTTGTGTGAGCGGCGCGCTATCTTAAAAGCTTTTAGCCCGCGCAGACTTATAGCCGCTTTTTCTCTGGTCACATTTGATTTCGCGTTTCTAATATAAAGGAGAGGCGAGCGCCCCCTAAAGTGACCGCGGGGACAGACTTTTTCGGTGAAAAAACGGACCCTGTCTAAGATGGAAGGTTTTATGCTTACTGTCCTATTCATAAAACTTTTGGACCCGGTCCAAAGCGGACTGGGACCGCTTTTTACAGAGACCGATCTGCGTAAAAAGCGGTCCCAGTCTGTTTTGGACGTGTGCAATGCACACGTCTAAATCAGCTGTTTTGTTTGTGAGAGAATTGTTTACATTATTTTAAAATTTTATGAATTAAAACTTAAAATCTTACAACTGATATTAGAATTTCAACGCAGAATTGTAATAATAAAGAAATATTTGGTTTTTTAATACTTTTACACAAATTTGATTAAATGTGCATAGTGGAAAAGCGGTGTACTCGCGATAAAAAGCAGGGCTATGATCAGCGCGGATAAAAAGCTATTTTCTTGCCCTGCTCCGCTGTTCCGCATTTTTCTTTCCATTCAAAACCATAGGCGTATTTTGATTTCTATAACGCTGAGCGACAGCCTCCCAGCCCGCGTTACATACTCTACCAGCCAGCGACGCAAATAAAACCTAGGTTGCCGAAAACTTTAAGCGTGTTGTTAAGCGATGTCCAGTTGATTTTCCTAAGAAGCACTCCTGCTGTCTCAAACGGTTATTATTAACTTCATAATAGTCTTTCTTGTGGTGGTATTCCCTGAGAATCTTGTGGATTTTTTTTAACTTTTCACTCACGCTCCTTCTCCACATTGAAACTTTTTATAATCCTTCTGTTGAAAATCTGAGAAAAATTTTCACCGTCCGAATTCATTATTAAAAATGAGTTATTTCTGTGAAAAAGAAAGGACGTCGCTGAGCGTGATTTCCTAGTGAGCGTGATTGGTTTTAAGACCATTGCAACGAAATTTTTTTAAAACCCTAAAAATATTCACCACCAGGGGCGTAGCCAGTGAGGCTATCGGGGTTGTAACCATTCCCCCCTTTTGGGCTGGCGGACGTAAAAATTTGGGGGTCCTAAGACACCAATTTTTAAAATTTTTCACGCGCTTCGCTCCGCTCAGCGGTCGACATTGGGTATACATTTAATTTCGGCACTTTCCCAAATTGGGCATTTTTGATTTTGGACTATATCTTTGGTAATCCTGGACGGAATACGACGTTTGATAGCCCAAATAAGAGCTAATTATATGTAGATTACTGTCGTGAGCTTTTTATTTGTATGTTATGATATTTTCATTTGAAATAGTGTGATTTACAAAAAATAAAATTGTTACTCGTTTTTAGAACATGGGCATTTCATGATTACGCAATAAATTGGTTTAAAAATTAAACTGTCCTGGTAAAATTTAGTCTATTTTCCAAATTTTTAGTCCCCGTGGTTCCACGTTGCGTCTGTGGTGAGAATCTTTATAAAATAAAATAGTGTAATTTCGGCACACATATTGCTGTAGGTAAAAACGGTTGAATTAAGTGGTCGGGTGTTAAATTGTGGTTGTAAATAGTTAAAAGACAACGTTGAAATGTGTAGGGGTCATAGCACTGCATTTAAACTCGATTAAGGAGGTTCTTTTAAAAAGTGCCGAAATTAAATGCACGTTTTCCCAAATTGTGCTCATTTTAATACCATTTGGCATTTTAGCTGTAACTTTTTGCCAGTTACACTTTGAACAACAAGTAGAAGCTTAAATTAAAGAAAATTGTCGGGAGTTAACGATAAGCTTTAAAATTTTTGAAAATGATGATTTTTTGACTGAGAAACAATCGATTGTTTGTAAAGTGCCGTAATTAAATGCATACATTTCGGCAATTTTTCATTTTTTTAAAACCTGATTTAATTAAGAACTAAAACAACTAAAACTTTTATGACGCAACGCAGTATCGTTAAAGCTTCAAAATGAGCTATCAAACATGAAAATCGGGCCATACAGTGATATATATATATATATATATATATATATATATATATATATATATATATATATATATATATATATATATATATATATATACAGAACTGTGCACGGTTTGAAAATGCCCCCCGTTTTATTGGAGGATTTACCCTCCCCCCGTTTTATTCCCTCCCCTGCGAAAAAATAAAAAAAGTACCCAAAAAAAACTCTAAGCATAGGTGGGCAGCCTCTCGGATTTTAGAGGGGGGTATACCCGACCCCTGAAATTTAAGGGGGTGTCGCAAAAATTTTTTTGGGGTATTGGTATTCCTCTAATACCCCATTTTTAGCGTTTTAAGTACTGGGACCCCACAAGTTTAAGGGGGGGTGTCCCGTGTCCGGGGTACCTTTAACGGGAGGGGGGTGTCGGCTATAGTCGGGATAGGTGAGAAAGGGGGGAGGGCAGGGTGGGGTCTACCCCCTATCCTCGAAATTTTGGGACCCCCCCTAGACGAAAATCTAGGCCCCCCCCTCCCCCCAAATTTCCGAATTTTTTACCCCTGACCCCCCTCTAAAATTTGAAATTTAACCCTCCCTCCCCGCTCGGAAAATTTTTAGGTACTTTTTTTATACTAAATTTTCTTTCAAAAACGTGAATTTTCATCATATATTCATGCTTTCACACCCTTTTTAGACTAGAATATCGCTTTTTATTCAATAAAATGTAGTATTATCGTATAAAAAGAACAATTATTAAAGTTATTATGGTTTAAAACTGTTTTGCTTTGGACACCGGACCCCACCTGACCCCCCTCTAGATTTCAAAATTTCGCACCCCGGGTCGACCCCCCCTAAAAAGCTAGGGGAGTTCGGACCCCCCTGGTACCCCCCTCCTAGAATTCAAAATTAGATTTACCCCGGGTAACCACCCCCCTAGCTTTCCCGACGGTGCTCACCTATGCCTACAACCTTCCCCCCCCCCCTTTCGAAAAATTTGTATGGAGTGCAATGCAACCCCTCCCCCCTTCCGAAATCCTGGCTACGCCCCTGTTCACTACTCAGTATTTATCAAAAAAAACTTCCAATAAAGAGGAACTGCTACTATTTTTCACGTACGTTAAAAGTAATGGAAATATTTTTGTATTATTTATGGTTTAATATACAATTTTCCGTAAAAAAAATGGGGGTTAATTTTTTCAAAATTGCGGCGAAACGTGGATTTAATTTAATTTGGTGAAATTTAAAGCTTTAAATAGTATGTTTTTATTGAAATATATGATTTTTTAACTGCCATAATGATAATAGCCCTCGTGCTGTTAATCTGTTGTGTGTGATCTGTTGTGTGTGCATATTTTAGATTTAATAAAGGTTGTGGGCTTATAAACTTCTTTTAGATCAGTTTAGCAGATGGTAATGTGGCGCAGTCGGGTACAACCACTGTTAAAATTTTTTGGGTCGAGGGATCGATTCCCACTGTGAACATATTTCCATTGCCACATTTTTTATTTAATATTAATATTTATTTTAGATTTAATATTATTATTTTAGATATATAAATTTTAAATACCAATAGGTTATTAGGCCAAAAACAGTGTATTATACAGCTTTATCTACGTTTATTCCTGCTTTTTTAACGTTTTCAAAAACTAAGGGGGGGCGCGCCCCCCCCCCCAAAATTTCGGGGAGGGAGGCGGAGCCCCCCCCTTCCCCGAAATTTTTTTTGTACTACAATCCGCCCCCCCCCAAAAAAATGAAACTCTGGATACGTTCCCTGGTTTAGTGATTTTATGAAAATTTTAATTTTTTGACATACCGGTATATTATTTTAGATTTCTTCAATGAATCAAAACAAAAAAATATTTGTAAATATTTAAACCGCATTTGTTACCTCTTTTTGCCGCTCATTCGAATTTTTGTTATTGCGATATTTTAAAATATTATAATGCTCTATCAGACCTGTGCACGGTTTGAAAATGCCCCCCCCCCCCGCTTTATTGGAGGATTTGCCCCCCCCGTTTTATTGCCTCCGCGGAAAAATGAAAAAGTACCTACCCAAAAAATATGACGTCATTTTTTACCTATTATGACGCCATCATTGCGAAATTTTTGCAGTTTTTAGCCTATTTCAATGCATTTTAAGCTATTTTAGACCTATTTTTAGCTTATTTTCGCTTTTTTGTCCCTTTTTTCCTTTTCTTTTTATTTTCTCTTTTTTTTTCTCCTTTTTTCTCTTTTTTTTCTTTCCCCCTGCGTGCCCCCCCCCCGTTTTATTGCCCCCCATTTCAAAAAAGTTGCCCCCCGTGCCCCCCCCCGTTTTGGAATTGCCCCTCCCCGTTTAAACCCCGGGGGGCAGTGCACAGGTCTGTTCTATAAGTACAATAAATAATAAAATACATTTTAAATAATTTTTGTTTTGTATTTTCAACTGGTTTTTTTATTGAATGCTGTGAAGTGAAAACTGTCCGGAGAGACCTTAAAGCCCATTTTGTGTGAGCGGCGCGCTGGCTTAAAAGCTTTTAGCCCGCGCAGACTCATAAACGCTTTTTTACTGGTCGCATCTGATTTTACGTTTCTTATATAAAGAAGAGGCGAGCACCCGCTAAAGTGACCGCTGGGGGCATAGGTCAGCAGCCTCCCGAATTTTGGGGAGGTATACCCGACCCCCGAATATTGGGGAGGGAGGGGGTGTCCCAAAATTTTTTTTGGGGTATACCTCAAATACCCCAGTTTTAGCATTTTTAGTGCTGGGACCCCCAAATTTTAGGGAGGGGGTGTCTAGGTAGGGGTGTTTTAGGGGGTGGTGTCGGCTATAGTTGGATATAAATAACCCCCCCCCAACCATAGGTGGGCAGCCTCTCAGATTTTTTGGGGGAAGGGGGGTCAAATTTTAGGGGAAGGGGGTGTCCGGCAAGACCCAAATTTTTTTTTGGGGGGGGGGGTGTACCCAATATTTCCGCGCTGCTTTAAAATGGGCTTAAAACGCGTAAAAAAACGTAAAACAAGCTTAAAGATGCTTTAAAACCGTGTAAAATTAAAATAAGACCTTATTGCAACTTATAAATTTTATTTTTTAATTCTTTTAATAATAATGTGTTTATATATTCTTGTAATTAGATTAGAATAAATCATAGTTTTTTTAATAATTACGTAATAAAAGAATAGTAATTTTATTGTCTTGATTATAAAGTCAAGTATCACACCCCCCTTTTTTGAGTCGCCAAGGATAAAAATTTGGGGGGTCTAGAACGACCATTTTTAAAAAATTTTCTCGCGCTTCGATCAGCGCTCCATTAATTATATAGTCTTCACTTGCAAATTTGTATTACTTTGTTTTGTAATTTTGGTATGACCACCACGCTAGACCCTAGACCCACCCCATTCTTAATGTTTTAACTAGCCGTGAAAAATGCTCTAAGAATAGAGCAGGAAAAAGGGGCGATTTTTCCCCGGGCGTATGTTTAGACAGAAAAGATGTGTACTAGGCTGAGATGGACATTATGTGGACATAGGTGAGAAAGGGGGGCAGGGTGGGGTCCCCCCCCCTAGCCTCGAAATTTTGGGACCCCCCTAGATGAAAATCTAGGGGTCTCCCCTTCCCCCAAATTTTCGAATTTTTTTACCCCTGACCCCAGGGACGTCGCGAGACTTTCATTTTGGGGGGGGCGGATTGTAGTACAAAAAAAAATTTCGGGGGGGGGGGCTCCGCCCCCCCCGCAATTGTGGGGGGGGGGGGGGGCGCCCCCCCCCGGATTTTTGAAAACGTTAAAAAAAAGCAGGGATAAACCTAGATAAAGCTGTATAATACACTATTTATGGCCTAATAACCTATTATCTAATGTTTTTAGCGGTAAAAACATGTTTTCTTAGTTAAAAATTACATAAGCACACATTGGCAGAGCCTGGATTTTACAAAAAAGGAATTTAGAGACGTTAGTTTCAGACCCCTTGGCTACACCCACATTGTAAACCAAAGCACATAAGCAGCATCTCGGCTCCATGTTTTCTGGGGTACCTACCTATATGAAAAAAATCCGAGCCAATGCTATAAGCGGCAGGAAAATTTAGGAGGGGAGAGGTACATAAATCAACCAATATGATTGTTTGTTTTGCTTTCTGTGTAGTACTTATTACTTATAAAAATTATTGTACTAACTTTGAAATAACATTAGCATCAGGCAACATAAATAACGAGATATATATGTATGTATACTATAGAAAGTGACCGCTGAGCGCAGCGAAGCGGAACAAATTTTTGGTTTTTGGGGGTCCATTGGGGTACTTAAATTATTTTAAAGTTTGGCGCCGAGCGATTAGCGAGGCGCTAGAAAATTTTGAATTTTTAGCCTCTGAAAACCCCCAAATTTTACTACCTGGCGACCATTTCGGGGGGGGGCGGCCGCCCCCCCGCCCAACCACTATCCTTATTTTTCCTCCTGTCCGACCGTTTCGGGGGGGGGGGAGGGCGGCCGCCCCCCCCACCCCCCCCCCCTGGCTACGTCCCTGCCTGGACCATCCTAAATTTTGAAATTTGACCCCCTTCCCCCCTCGGGAAAATTTTAGGTACCTTTTTTATACTAAATTTTCTTCCAAAAACGTGAATTTTCATCACATATTCATGCTTTTACAACCTT
The DNA here is from genome assembly GCA_030248175.1 of Microlaimidae sp. YZB2_3. NCBI lineage: Eukaryota > Metazoa > Nematoda > Chromadorea > Desmodorida > Microlaimidae > Microlaimidae sp. YZB2_3. The sequence continues at coordinate 24,789 of JASAMX010015335.1, forward strand.
TTTATACATGAATATGGCTTTTTATTCAATAAAATGTAGTATTATCCTATAAAAAGAACAATTATTAAAGTTATTATGGTTTAAAACTGTTTTGCTTTGGACACCGGACCCCACCTGACCCCCCTCTAGATTTCAAAATTTCGCACCCCGGGTCGACCCCCCCTAAAAAGCTAGGGGGTCCGGACCCCCCTGGGACCCTCCTCCTAGAATTCAAAATTCGATTTACCCCGGGTAACCACCCCCCCTAGCTTCCCCGACCGTGCTCACCTATGTATGTGGACTATAGGAAATTTGCATTTGGTTTGGCCAGCTGCTCACTAAATAAAAATTTCTACCATGTGATAATGATTTGTTTATACATTGATCTAATCACACAGCACTGTTGCAATTTTTTAGTTTGATGAAATGTCAATTGAAAAAATTATACTCACAGCAATCTTTGAAAAGCGCGAAATCGTCACTTTTTCAAATTTATAGTTGTTTCTTACACATACAAATATAACCTTCAAATTGTGGCGATTTCGCGCTTGTCAAAGATTGCTGTGAGTATGATTTTTTCAATGGACATTTCATCAAACTAAAAAATGCTACAGTGCTGTGTGATTAGATTAATGTATAAACAAATCATTATCATATAGTAGAAATTTTTATTTAAAGAGCAACTGGCCAAACCAAATGCAAATTTCCTATAGTCCACATAATGTCCATCTCAGCCTAGTCCACATCTTTTCTGTCTAAACATACGCCCGGGGAAAAATCGCCCCTTTTTCGTGCTCTATTCTTAGAGCATTTTTCAAGGCTAATTTACCACTTTTTTTGAATTAAATTAAATTAAAAAATAGCCTAATAAACTATAGTTTTAAATGCGCAATGACATATGTTTATAAACATTCCGGTGCCGAGATATATTTTTTTAAATAAAAAATAATAAGAAGAAGAAGATAAATTTAAATTACAAAATTTACTAACGTTGTTTAATTATAGTTAGTGCGGTGCAGTTGAGCTCCAGGCAAAGTTTATCTACGTTCTCTAGATATAGTTGGCGCGATGCCGTGCGCCCATGATTGCAATTATAGTTTTTAAATTAAAAAAAATAATAATAATAAGAAGATGATGATGAACATGAATTACAAAATTTACTCACGTTCTCTAAGTATACATAGTTGGCGCGGTGCCGTGGGTTAAATTGCAGTGTGGCACCCCGCACCACCGATAATTACCGGCGCGTGGCGCTCCCGCGCCACCGACGCTTATTATTATTTTTTAATAAATAAAACTTTGAATTAATTTTGTCATCAGTAATGCAAAATAAAAAAAGTACTCTGTTGTTTTCGCCGTTTTCCGCGCGGTTGAAGCAGATGGCGCTGGGAACTGGTTCGGTTTCTGCCACGTACTAAACCCCGTCTGCTTTTTTGTGTGGTTTCTATGAGGGGATGTTCGTTGTCTGCTCTGTACAATCCTTATTGTTGCCAAAAGGCTGTTATTGTGCGGTTGGGATTTTTTATTTGTCTATTTTTCAAATTTTTTGTTTTAATCAATAAATCGATAACAAGGATTTAAATAAAAAAAGTGCTTCCTAAGAAAGTTGCGTAATTCCTAATGAGCCCATGTTTATTTTTGATCAATCAGTAACGAATGCGGAATATCGCTTTTAAGGATGGAGCGTTGGAATAATAATAATAATAATAAGAAGAAGAAGGTTCTGAATTTCAAAATTTACCCACGTCCTCTAAAAATGGTTGGCGCGGCGCCACGGGGCTAAATCGCCCCGTGGCGCTCCCGCGCCACCCATGATTGGTCTCCACTTCCAAGTTAGTGTTACTTTGTTTTTTAATCTTGATACGACCACGCTACCCCCCCTTTAGATTGTTATATATAAAGATTATATACATACATGGGCGTAGCCAGGGGAGTCTAGACACCTCTTTTAGGTCGGCAACGGGAAAAATTTGGGGTTAGACAGACCCCCCCTTTTGCAGTGGCGTGCCCAAGATTTCATTTCGGGGGGGGCGGTCTGGGGGCCCTACTAACCCTGAAGGGGGGTCTGGGGGCGGCAGCCCCCCAGATACGGGGGGTCTGGGGGGCGAGAGCCCCCAGCGGGGTCAAGGGGCAGAGCCCCTTATCAGGGGGTCCGGGGGGCAGAATGCCCCCAGGGGGAGAAAATTTTTAATTTAAGGCGCTAAAATACACTTGAAATTTTAATTCCAGATGATACTTATTACAAAATTTAAGATTTCTTATACCTACACATTTAAAACATTCGTTTAAAACGTTAATTAAAGGATAATAGTGTTTATAGTAGTTTTATTAAACTGTATACCTTAACTACTGAACGGGATAATCGATTTGTAATTGAAAAACTAAGATAAATTTATCAATTAACAATTAACAATTAAAGAAAATTTTTTTTAGTCATTTTATAACACTTAAAAATTTTTCTCCGGGAGGCGAATTTGGGGGGGTGTCCCCAGGTACCCCAAATTTTGGGGGGGGGGGTGTCAGCCATATCCGAAAGTTTGGGGGGGTATACCCCCCCCCACCCCCCCCCCCTGCCCACCTATGTTTAAGACGCTTTAAAAATTTTTCTCCAGGAGGCGAATTTGGGAGGGTGTCCCCGGGTCCCCCAAATTTAGGAGGGGTGTCAGCAAAATTCGAAATTTTGAGGAGGGGTAACCCCCCTGCACCTATGCCCCCCAACCCCCCCCCCCCCGGCCCACCTATGGGGGAGGAGGGGGGTTGGGGGTGACGCTGCAAAGCACTTCTATAGCTACTGTATGCCTATTTCGCTTCATTGAACAGCATTGTTTTGTGTATTTTGCTTTATTCAATTGCGCATCGTCGGCATAGGTGAACACGGTCGGGGAAGTTAGGGGGGGTGGTTGGTTACCCGGGGTAAATCGAATTTTGAATTCTAGGAGGGGGTCCGGACCCCCCCCCCTAGCTTTTTAGGGGGGGTCGACCCGAGGTGCGAAATTTTTAAATCTAGAGGGGGGTCAGGTAGGGTCCGGTGTCCAAAGCAAAACAGTTTTAAACCATAATAACTTTAATAATTGTTCTTTTTATAGGATAATACTACATTTTATTGAATAAAAAGTCATATTCATGTTCATGTATAAAAAGGGTGTAAAAGCATGAATATGTGATGAAAATTCACGTTTTTGGAAGAAAATTTAGTATAAAAAGATTACCTAAAATTTTCCTGAGGGGGGAGGGGGGGGGGGTCAGATTTCAAAATCTAGAGGGGTCAGGGGTAAAAAATTCGGAAATTTAGGGGGAGGGGGGCCCCTAGATTTTCGTCTATGGGGGGGTCCCAAAATTTCGAGGCTAGGGGGGTGGACCCCACCCTGCCCCCCCCCTTTCTCACCTATGATCGTCGTTTTTTATTAGTTGTTTGTATTATCAAAAATATATAATAAAGGAAAAATGAGACACTTAGAACAAACTGCTTGTAAAAAACGGTCCCATTTAAATGAGACCTGGTCCCATTTAAATGGGACCTTTGAATTTTGGTCCCATTTAAATGGGACCTAATTAAATGGGATCCCATTTAAATGGGACCAGGTCCCATTTATATAGGAACTTTTTTTACCAGCAGTTTGTTCTAAGTGTCTCATTTTTCCTTTATTGTATATTTTTGGTATTATGTAATAGGTGTTTTTATTTATAAAGCAATTTTAAAAATATGTTTTTTAATATTTTTAAATTTCTTTTAACATTTTTTGAGAATATTTTTTTAATAATATTTTGGATTCCTTATAACATTTTTTTGAGAATATGTTTAATAATCAATCTCCTACTACATTGATACATTCTATGTCTTTTGAGATATTAGTTGTGCAAATAAACCCTTTAAAGTTTATAAAAGCGGCGAATTTAAAATTTTGAAGAAAAAAAAATCAAAATATATTTTTGAAAATTTTTATTTTAATTAATTAAAACTCGCCGAGATTATTTTTTTAGCTATCACATTAAAATTCACTGTCAGGGACGTATCCCGCCTTCGGGGGGGGGATGAATTATAGTTGTAGTATTACAGAAATTTATGTTTTTTATTAAAAATCCATCTAACAATTTTTTTCTATTTTTGCTTTTTTTGTCCCTTTTTTCCCTTTTTCCTTCTTTTTTCTCTTTTTACCTTCTTTTTTTCTCTTTTTTTCTTTCTCCCCTGCTTGCCCTCCCCCCGTTTTATTGCCCCCCGTTTCAAAAAGTTGCCCCCGTGCCCCACCGTTTTGGAATTGCCCCCCAATAAAACCCCGGGGAGGGGGGCAGAGCACAGTTTGGAGGTGCATTCGCCTGCCAACTGTTTTTGTTAGCAAAAAAGTTTTTAAGCTATGGTTGAATTATATCTGGCTGACGCTGAAAATTAGAATGCAGACATGAGGGGACCAATTAAAATTGTGCGGTAATGACTTTTTTTTTTTTAAAACAAATAAGAACGCAGAATTTTTTTTTTAATTCCACCTTTTTACAAAATATACCGGAATTAACCATCTTTAGCCCATTAAAAATTTGCAATTGGGTTTTAAATTAAGTAAATTGATAAATAACTATTAAAATACGGGTTTTGATCTTTATTATTAAACCGATTTCGTTTAAAAATTTGAATGGCTTTGTTGTTAAATAGTCGATTCAATTGCAATTTTCGCGGTCAGCTAGATTTTATTTGCCTATAGGAATGCCATGTGGAGTTTGAGGCGCCTGGTTTTAAAATAAAAAAATATTGATGCACAGAGAGAGACTGCTAAATCATTAAATTTGAAAAATTTTCGATAGGATTTCCAAAACCAGTTTTTGGCCCTATTTTCAAATAACTTTTCTGTGAGGGGGGGCTAAACCCTCTGTAGTATACCATATCCTATTATTCTGGATATTTAGTGTGCCCCCTTCTTGACCTCAGGCCCGTCACTAAGCCAACCCTGGCCAAATTTTTTTTCAATTTCACTTCATTGCTCTTGCGATACTCCCTGAACTATAAGCTTTCTAATGATATCTTATTTAGCCAAATCTTTTTTGTGGTTAAGGAGCTGTGTTCATCCCTCTTAGTGAAAAAAGATTGTCCAGCATAAAGATGTCCATGTTGTTTTTTTTCCTCAAAAAACGTACTATTCTGGGTCTACATTGATAAATATGTCTTACCACTAAGTTTGAGCCAATTCAAAAACAAAATTTTTTCAACTTCCAAAATTCATAGGGTGATCCAATCCATCCAAAATCCATTTGGTGAAAATGCATTGTTCAGTCTAAAGATGTCCATGTAAAATTCTTTAAAATTTTAACGGCCTTACTTACAATATTTCCGGGGATGGGCCTTTTCAATGATACATACCTCCTTCACTTAAATCCATTAGGTGGCTAGGGAGGAGTTAGGGAACACAACACACTCACAGACACTAGCCTGTGTCAGATTTCTCAGATTAATTTGCTAATTTCTTGAAATCAAATCCTTTTATGATAATTCCCTGAATTGTAAGCTTTGTAATGGTATCTCATTTAACTCACTTCGTTTATTAGTTAGCAGGAATGATCCCTTTTGTCGTTTTGGTAAAAATGGTTTGTCCAGCATAAATGTCCATGTTATTTTTTAAAAAAATTAACCCCCTTACGACACTTTCTGATCTGTAAGCTTTAATGATATCTCATTTAGGCTAATGTTTTTTGTAGTTAAGGAGGAAGGTCCATACTTTAAAAAAATCATTGTCCAACATAATAATGTTCATGTTGATTTTTTCAAAAAAAATACGCTGGGTTTCCATTTACCACTATCTATTAATAATAAATAGCAATGAAATAGCAACGATTAGTAATAGGAAGAATATATAAGATAAGAGAATGTCCGACTGTACACCATAGGTGAGAACGGTCGGGGAAGCTAGGGCCATGGTTACCCGGGGTAAATCAAATTTTGAATTCTAGGAGGGGGTCCCAGGGGGGTCCGGACCCCCCTAGCTTTTTAGGGGAGGTCGACCTGAGGTGCAAGATTTTGAAATCTAGAGGAGGGTCAGGTGGGGTCCGGTGTCCAAAGCAAAACAGTTTTAAACCATAATAACTTTAATAATTGTTCTTTTTATAGGATAATACTACATTTTATTGAATAAAAAGCGATATTCTGGGATAAAAAGGGTGTAAAAGCATGAATATGTGATGAAAATTCACGTTTTTAGAAGAAAATTTAGTATAAAAAAGGTACCTAAAATTTTCCGGAGGGGGGGTCAGATTTCAAAATCTAGAGGGGGGTCAGGGGTAAAAAAATTTGGAAATTTGGGGGGAGGGAGGGGCCCTAGATTTTCGTCTAGGGGGGTCCCTAAATTTCGAGGCTAGGGGGGTGGACCCCACCCTGCCCCCCCCCCCCTTCTCACCTATGCTGTACACTAAATTTTTGACAAAAATTTTGCGAGAAAAGTCGCACTTTCGAATTCATGACGTTTTGTCATAAGTATGAACCAGCCCTAACACTGTTTTAAAAATCGCAGCGCGAGAAAACTAGCAGAAAATGGCGGATTTTTGCGAGAAAAGTCGCACATGAATTTGAAAGTGCGACTTTTCTCGCAAAATTTTGGTCAAAAACTTAGTGCACAGTCGGACATTCTCTTGTGTTATATATTCTTGGTAATAGAAATAAATTTAACTTTTAAAATTTATGGGGCCCTTCTGGTGAAATTGTGTTGTCCAGATTAAAAATGTCCATGTTATTTTTTAAACATTAAACCCTTTTATGGCATTCCCCAAATTGCAAGCTTTGCAAGTTGCAATGATACCTCATTTAACCTAATTTTTTCTGCGGTTGGGGAGAAGGGTCCATCCACCTTTTGGTGAAAATGCATTGTCCAGTATAAAGATGTTTATTTTCATCTTTCAGAAAAACATAATATTCTGGCTTTTATTGACTAATTCTTTAACCAATAAGTTTAAGCCAATTCAACAACAAAAAAACTTCCAAAGTCCATAGGGCCTCCGTTTTTGTGCAAATGTGTTGGCCAGTCTACTGATGTCCATGAATTTTTTTTATAATTTTAACACCTTTATGACATTTCCCGACCTGTAAGCTTTGCAATGATATCTCATTTAGCCCAATCCTTTTTTCTGGTTGGGGAGGAAGGTCGTTCTTGTTTTTTAGTAAAAAAAGGTTGTCCAGCATTAAGATGTCCATGTTAATCTTACCATAAAAACATGACATTCCAGTTTTACATTGGCTACTTACTCTTATCAATTAGTTTGAGTCAATTCAGGGACAAAAAAAAATTTCAATTTCCAAAATCCATAGGTGCCCCCTTTAGTGAAAATGTGTTGTCCAGGTTAAATATGTCCATGCAAAATTTTTCTAAATTTGAACCTCTTTATGGCATTCCCTGCACTGCAAACTTTGCAATGTTATCTCATGATTTAAGCCAATCGGTTTTGTGGTTGGGGAGCAAAGGCATTCCCTTCTTTAGTGAAAAAAACATCCATTATAAAGGTGGGTCCTGCTATATTTTATTTTATTTATTATAGTTTAATAATTTCGCATTTAATTTAATTTCGCATTTAATAATAGTTACCATATAGCAACCAGTATTTTCTTTTACAGACAGTTAATCCGTAAAGTCGATAACTGGGTGCCTATAGAACCAAACCAAACCAAGATGTCCATGTTCATTTTTTCAAAAAACATTACTCTTACAAATAAGTTTAAACCAATTCCTGGACAAAAATTTTTTTATGTTCCTTCCAAAATCCATAGGGTCCCTCTTGGTGAAAACGCGTTGTCCAGTACACAGTTGGCCCCCTATGTTAAGGGGCAGAGCCCCTTGCCCCTCTGTCAGGGGGTCCAGGGGGCAGCCCCAAGCCTAGACGTAACCAT
>JASAMX010015336.1:0-52334 GCA_030248175.1 Microlaimidae sp. YZB2_3
ATCTGACAGTGGCGTAGCCAGGATTTCAGTTCGGGTGGGGGGGGGAGGGCGGTCTGGGCGGAGAAAAAGTGCTACAAAAGCGTCGCGCAGCGCCGCCGCCTGCGCTGCGTAGCGGCGCCAGCCGACGCGAAGCGTCGGCCAGGGGGTCTCTGGGGGTGTCTACCCAGCCGCCGGAGGTGAATTTTTTTTAAAGTATGCACTAAAAACTGCTTAAAAATCGTCCCTTGGTGTTTGCGTGAACATACATTTTACTTTTGATTTTTTACCTAATTTCTGCAAAATTATGTCTGATCTTCAAAATTATTAGGCGATGAAATTGTATATAACACAACTATCTATTTTCTGATGTCTTTAAATTTTGCGAATGAGTATGGTGTAAGTTATAAATAACAAAAAATATTAGTGATAATATTAATTTTACTGTATATTTTTAATAGAAAACAGCAAACATATAATAAATATATAAATCTGACCTTCCCGCGTATCGAAAAAAAAATTTTATATTGATTAATTTCTGATTTTAGAATGCACTAAGATTTGTATTAAATTTTTATAACTCAACATTTTAAAAGTAAAAAAAATCTATACAAACTGCCACGCTTCACCATGTGGGGATGTGGAAAGGCGGACAACCCCACAAGTGTAAAAACCGTTGTTAAGGGGTTTAAAACAGCCATTATCAAACCTACATATCTTATAATATAAGAGTTTTAACATCTATATAGCATACATGGGCAAGTTGGTCCGGAGTGGAAGGGGTTAAACCCCAAATTAGGGGGGGGGGGGTTAAAATCCGAGAAACACAAAATACCCATATCGTTTTTTTTCTGGAGTGCATTTTACCCATATCGTTTTTCGATTTTGAAGAAAAAATAGGTAAAAAACGCTAATTTTAGGTCAAAAAGCCTTTTTATTGCATTTTTGAGCTTTTATTGCTTAAAACATTCATTTTGACCTCAAAACATAAGTTTGGAGGCAATTAGAAGTCATTTTAAAGGCATTTTTTCTTCATTTTTCCAAAATTGGGGGGGGGGTTAACCTTTTCTCCCCCCCCACTTCTGAGTGGAGGGGGGTTAAACCCCCTTCTCAGAATTTGGGGGGGGGGGGTTAACCCCCCCTAACCCCCCCGTGCCCATGTATGCTATATAGTATTGCCATTCAATATCTGAGGCAAAGGCACATGCCTTAGCTATGTATTGAATGGTACAATCCATCGAAATTAAAAAAAAATAACAAAATGATTAATGTACACTTCCCGCGAAGCGGAAAAAATTTCAACTTTTTGGGTATTTTTATGCTATTGAAACGCATCATCAGAAATTTTTCTGAATTTATATATAAAGAAAAAATTTTTTCTCCCAAAATTCAAAAAACGTAAGGGTCCCCCCTTACGAAAAAATCCGGGGGGAGGGGGACCGCCCCCCCCGCCCCCGGGCTACACCACTGTATAGTGATTGTAAAATTTAGTGTTATTAAATTTTTTGTTTTTAGGAACTGGTGCAACAGGGCATTCCTTGCCATTTCCGAACTATTGCCTGGCAATTATTGTCTGGTGCGAATGCTAAAGAAGTGCACGATAAATACGCAGAATATATGCGGATGCAATCTCCACATGAAAAAGTATACAATCTGGCTTTTTTCGTATTAAAAAAATTTTTTCGGGAGTTGAGAGCATAGGTGAGCTTAAAAGAAGGGTAAAAATATGGTTTGGTTTACCTCTTAGGCTCAAAACTTAGACATCCCTCCTAGATAAAAATCTATGGGGTTCCCTTTTTCCCCCGAATTGCCAAATTTTTTACCCCTGACCTTCTTCTGGAATTTGAAATATGACCGCCCCCTTTCCCCTTCGAGAAAATTTAAATTACTTTTTTTTTAATCCTAAACTTTCTTTAAAAAACTTAAGTTTTTAACAGAAATTTGCATTTTTCAACACTTTCAATACCTGGGGCCTGTTTCATAAAAACCGTTGTAAATTTTCATTTTACAAATCTCCGCTTTTTTTTTGTAAAATACACGATAACGGTTTTTCGACTTGTAATTCAGGGGGAGCATTATCCGCGGTAATGAGCCATGGGACGTTAAAGCTAAGTACTAAAGAGCCGGAAAAAAGAAGACCAAAGAGCCAAGCTGCGCGAACAAAAGGGACCAAAAAGACAAATAGGAGATAATCATGAAAAACACAAAAGACCCAAGAATACAGAGAGATGGACTTAAGAGCCTGACTTTTTAGGACCAAAGAGCCAGAAACTAAGGTCTTTAGAGCCTTTGACGACGTTTTGTTTTTAAATAACGTTAGATATCGTAATTTTGCTAATAAACACATTCAAGAGGACTTTAGAGCTATACTTTATTTTTTTAATTTTATTTTAACAAATTTCCTATTGAAACACATAAACCATATGAATTTTAAAACTAAAATTTGCTTTTATCAAGTTTTTTAATCACTCGTTTATGCGTTTTTTGCGAATAATCCGTTTTTACGAATAAAATTCATAGGTCAACAGATTTTGATTGTATTTTCAATTGGCCAAATAAAAAACATTACTTCCACAATCGTAGAATTGTCATTTTTACATTTTCATTTAAACAAGAAAGTGCGCTGTTATGAAATACCAATTTTACCAGCTGTAATTCAATGTATTCATTTTTTAATTGTTATTGTTTTGGAAATCGAAAATTTTAAGGTATCAAATTGTTTGTAAAAAAATTTTTCTTTGTTTTATACTTATTTTTATTGAATAATAGGAAAATAATGATGTATGTGATGTGACAGAAACAAGGTAATAAACACTCCGCGCAAAGCGCGGAGAATTTTTTAGCCCTTTTATAACGTTTAGAATATGGACCCCCCCCCCCTTTCGGAAATATTGTTCAGGGTTGGCTCCCCCCTTTCCGAAATCTTGGCTACCCCCATGGCTCTTAGGTCCCAAAATTGCGGCTTTTTAGTACCCGTGGCTCTTCCGTCCCAAAATCCTATCCGCGCACTGCTCTTCGCTGATTAGTCGCAGTCACGTCATTTCATCTCCGCTGACTGATCGATATTCGCCGTGTCCTATATCCTCTCTCATGTAATTTACAAAAATAGGCGGAAATTTTTAAAATGAAAATTTACAAACGTCTGTATGAAATAGGCTCCTGAATACATTTTGTTACATAAAACCTAGTATTATCGTATAAAAAAACAGTAATTATTTTTCTGATAGCTTAAAAATATTTTACTTCAAACTACAACAGACTCCTCTGATCATTCTCTAGATTTCTAAAGCTAAAGTCTTCCAGGCTGAAATTAGGGGCGTAACCGCTCCCTGCCAGGAAGAAATAAACAATAAACCCTCGAGGGATAAAAATTTTAAAAAAGTTTTCAGCGGTTATGTAACCTATTATTATTTAGTTGCGTCATGTGCTTCTCTGCACGTGATATTTTCTCAAAAAACGAGTGGTTATTTTACCACTCACTTGGAGTAAACCAATTAAAGACAAATTCTATCAGGGTAAAAATCTCATCTATTTTCACCTTGAAAGAATGTATCTTTAATTGGTTTACTCCAAGTCGATTCTCATAGAAAGCTTGAGTAAGGGGAAATGGACCCTCCGGGACGATGGACCCCTTTCCTAGCTTTCAAAAGGCTATTTACTTGTGGTAGCCGTTCCCTCCCAGCTTCCTCTTTCATGCTCACCTATGGTTAAGCTGAGCGGAAGGTTTAATTCTTCAAATTTTTACAACCCTCCAACGTCTCCTTTGGTGAGAGGCGTTCCAGAAGGAGATTCGTTAACTAGAAGATTGAGTTCTAACAACATTGAGTTCTAATAAGTTTGGGGGTTCCCAAAAGACCAGACCCTTATTTTCAAAGCTGTGATTTAGGGAACGGTCGACTCGACCTGGGGTGGACAAATTTTAGTTCTAGAGAGGCCTCAGGTGAAATCTGATGTTCAAAACAAAACACTGGAGAATGAAAAGAAGAGAAAAACTTCCAGCAGCGCCGCAAAGTTTCGCATTCAACAAACAGTGCTGGCGCTTTTTTTCACGTTTTGAACGCGTTTTCATTGTGTTTTTCACTTTAATATTCTAAAAAGCTTAAAACTAGGGAAATGATATTTTTCAGGACTCCAGGATCTAAATCATTTTTTTTTCAAATCTTTTTTGGCTAAATTAAAAAAAAAACAACAAAACTTATTAAAAATTAAATAGTTTAAACTATGCATGATTTTAAAGTAAATTAACGTAGTTTCGCAGCTTACGTCCGTTTTAAATAGGATATGTTTTGAGCATGACAATTTTGGATAAGGGAGAACCACATTTTATACGTTTGATTGAACTCGTTAAAGAAACAATACAAAATAATGTTTATTCCAGGTCATAATGAGGGACGTTTCTCGCACATATCCGGAACATGACTTTTTTAAGAATGGCCACGGTCGCGGTCAGCAAAGTCTTTTCAATGTTATGAAAGCGTACAGCATTTACGACCGAGAGGTCGGATATTGTCAGGGTAGCGCTTTCATTGCCGGCCAACTACTCTTACAGGTAAAATGTCTATTGAAAATAATTATTTTTACGGTTATCGTTTTTCTTCCTTTTCATAGTTGGAGTGTTTGGAGTGGCGTTAGGCGTTTTTTTAAACTTGGAGTAACTGAGTTAAATTTGGCCAGCCTTAATTTCAGCCTTAGTAACTTTGCACATTGCAAAAATTACAAAATTAAGATCAAAATCAAAGAATTAAGATCAAATTAAGAATTACCAAATTTAAACCAGTTTCCCTAACGTAAAATATTTGAAAAAATACTGACAAAAAAAAAGAAATTTTAAATTTTTATTAGCAGGAAATTAATTTTTTTTAAGCGTGTGTTTGTTCAGATGCCGGAGGAGGAGGCCTTCGCAGTTCTGATTCGTCTGATGGTGGAGTACGGACTGAGGGAACTGTACAAGCCGGCCATGGCGGAACTAGGACTCTGTATGTTCCAACTGGAGTGCCTGGTTCAGGAGCAGCTGTCCGACTTGCACATGCACTTCAACAATATGGGTTTCGACACGAGTATGTACGCCAGCTCCTGGTTCCTCACCCTCTTCACCACCCAACTCCCGCTGGAACTTGCCAACCGCATCATGGACGTCTTTATTTTGGAAGTGAGAGACAATTTATTTTCATGGACAATTACTCTACGGGTGCACTCACACCACCTGTTACCGCCATTTATACCATCAATTCCAATCCATCCCAAACTACGGAACTTTATAAAATTCGCAAAAGCAACGAATTCCTGGATAGGTCATAGGATAGAAGATGTTTTTGGTCGGGTAAGGCTAGGGGGTCCACCCTCGGCTGGAAGACAACAAGATTCTAAGATAAAGAAAGCGGGTGGGTGGGTGCGAACCCCTCTGCTTTTTACTGGGAGGCATGTAAAAGGTTACCAGAGGTGGCTGTATTCAAATTTACGTGAGGCGCAAAGAGATTCGTTTTTCAGACAATTGTGTAAAATCATTTATTTTTTCATAGATTCATTCATTCATAGATTTTCAAGAGTAATATTAGATTTCGCGGACAAAATAGGTTATTTGGGCTTTGAACAGAAAAATTGTATAACAAATAGAATTTTTTAATAAAAAAAAACGATTTTTTTGTTTATAAACATTCAGAATATATAAGACAAGAGAATGTCCGACTGTACACTGCTTTTTGACCAAAGTTTTGCTAGAAAAGTCGCACTTGCAAACGCTTGTGCTTGTACGACCTTTTTTGCAAAAATCCGCCATTTTCTGTGAATTTTCCCGTGTTGCGATTTTTAGCGCAGTGTTGTTAGTTTTCTTGCAGTGGGGATGAGGACTGCGACGTCTTTTGCATTCAATACTGCTTTATTCGCACTGCACGATTATTTTAACATTACGAGTCTGGCTGTACAACAAAAAAAATACAGACTATGGTAATTATTTTTAATCGAATAAAACACTTAATTATAATGATAATTTGTTTTATTTAATTTTAAAACATTGGAAAGTCACTTTGTTTAATTAAAACTAAAAAGTTTTGATGTCTTAACGTCGAATAAACGATTTTCACACATTTAAACACAAATTTTTTGCTTTTGTTTTTATTATTTTCTTGTGCAGCCACACTTACAGTGATAAAATAGTAGCAGTGCGAATAAAACAGTACTGAGTGCAAAAGAAGTCGCAGTTTCTACTGCAAGAAAACTAACACTATGTTAAAATCGCAGCGCGAAAAAACTAGCAGAAAATGGCAAATTTTTGCTAGAAAAGTCGCACAAACGTTTACAAATAGTGCAACTTTTCTAGCAAAAATTTTGGTCAAAAATTTAGTGTACAGTCGGAAATTCTCTTGTGTTATAATATTCTTCTAAATATTTAGCAAAATAGACATAACTAGTCAATTGGCTGGGATATGGAGAGGGGTTGTGTGTGGGTTGTCGAACTTAAACCGCTCTAGGGATGGAAGGCGGGGGGGGGCTAGATTTTCTCGTGGCAAGAGTCCTAATTTTGGTGCTAGGAAAGGAATGAACACCCAGCACCCATAGATGAGAAAGGAAGAGGGCAGGGTGGGGTCCACCCCCCCCCCAGCCTAGAAATTTTGGGACCCCTCCCTGGACAAAAATCTAGAGAGGTCCCTTCTCCCCGAATTTCCGAATTTTTTACCCCTGACCCCACCCCGGTAGAATTTGAAAACTGACCTCCCCCCTCTAGAAAATTTTAGGTACTTTTTTATACTAAATTTTCTTCTAAAAACATGAATTTTTAACACATTCATGTTTTTACACCCTTTTTACACCAGAATATCGCTTTTTATTCAATTAAATGTAGTATTATCCTATAAACAGAACAATTATTAAAGTTATTATGGTTTAAAACTGTTTTGCTTTGGACACCGGACCCCACCTGACCTCCGTTTAGATTTGAAAATTTTGCATCAGGGTCGACCCCCCTAAAAAGCTAGGGAGGTCTGGACCCCCTTGGGACCCCCTTCTAGAATTTAAAATTCGATTTACCCCGGGAAACCACCTCCTAGCTTCCCGGACCGTTTTCACCTATTTCAGCACCTCCAAAAATAATCTATGAATGGACTCAAATGAGTAGACGCACTCCATAGCTATTAAAAATATTGTAATCCTAGGAAATTTCTCATTCAATGCGATTATAACGCAACACACGTCATTTCATGCTTGTTGGTATTGTATACATAGATGAGCATGGAGGGGATGAGGTCGGTGTGGGGTTCACCCGTAGTTTCGAAACTTCGGACTCCCCCTCTCTTGAAATAATTCTAGGGGCCCCCTTTCTCCCCATAATTTCAAATTTTGTCACCCTACCCCCTCTAGAATTTTAAATCGACCCCCTTTCCATCTTTCGAATCAAATTTTGGGTAAATCAAGGTCAAAATTCATTCACAAACAAGTTTTTTAGTAAGAAAAAACAGTGCTTTTGTACTGTTTTTAAATAGTTTATTTTGGTATATAAAGTTTTATATTAGCCCCCCCCCCCGTTTTGGAATTGCCCACCCCCAATAAAACCCCGGGGGCCCCCGGGGTCCTCCGGGTCAGCACCCCGGGGGGCAGTACATAAGTATGGTTGATGAAGTTATAATAACAAAAATATTACTTTATAATATTAGTTTTACTTACTGTAAATAAATCTGACCTTTCTGCGCAGTGGAAAAAATTTTTAAAACACAACATTCGAAAAGTAAAACAAGAAACCTGTACAAAATGCCACGCTTCGTCAAGAAAGGGGTGAGTGGAGAGAGGCGGACTACCCACAGATATAAAAACGGTTGTTAAGGGGTTTAAAACAGCCATTATCAAACCTATATATTTCATAATATAAGTTTTAACATAATATCTAAGCCAAAGGTAAAATATGCCTTACCTCTATGTATTGAATGGTACAATCCATCGAAATTACTATAAATTAGCAATGTGCACTTCCCGCGAAGCGAAAAACTTTGAATTTTTTTGGGTATTAAACCTATATATCTCATAATATAAGTTTTAACATAATATCTAAGCCAAAGATAAAATATGCCTTACCTATGTATTGAATGGTACAATCCATCGAAATTAATATAAATTAGCAATGTGCACTTCCCGCGAAGCGAAAAAAATTTGAATTTTTTTGGGTATTAAACCTATATATCTCATAATATAAGTTTTATCATAATATCTAAGCCAAAGGTAAAGGCATATGTCTTACCTATGTATTGAATGGTACAATCCATCGAAATTAATATAAATTAGCAATGTGCACTTCCCGCGAAGCGAAAAAATTTGAATTTTTTTGGGTATTATTTTTATGCTTTTGAAACGCATCAAGAATTTTCTGATTTTATGGTTAAAGAAAAAAGTTTTTTTCTCAAAATTCAAAAAAACGTGAACGTTTTTGTTTTTTTTTGGGGGGGGGGCGCCCCCCTCCCCTCCTTGAAATAAATTTTAGTTTTGACGTGGGTCACTGCTTAGTTTTACTTTTAAAAAAGTACCACGACTCCATGGATATTTAGCCTTACAGAATTTACCCTGGCATGGCAATAATCGTCATAATAGCAGTTTTCCGTCATTTTAGGGCATGGAAATAATATTCAGACTAGCTTTAGCCATTTTGCAATTAGGAAGGTTCGATTTGTTGCAATTGGATATGGAAGGAATGCTGCGAGTAAGAAATTTCTTCAAATTATAGAATGATTTAATTTGTATACAAAGTGCTATAAGTGGCTATATTGGCAATCATAAAAAACGAGTGTTTTTTATAGTTGACGGGATACTCTAAATTTTAGAGAGGGTTGTTTTGTCGTTGGTATTGAAATCATTTATGTTAAAGGTATCGCAGATGAAATCATTTATGTTAAAGGTATCGCAGAGCTATGCACCTCAAGGGTTTAACAGGGAGGGTGAGGTAGTGATTTCTAAAACGGAGAAGGGGGAATTCCAAAACGGAAATGAATGGGGGTACTTTTTTCAAACCAAGCGGGAATGCACAAAAAACAAATGGCAAAAAATGAAATTTTAGTGAAAATAGGTCTGGTTTAAATTTAGCAAAAAAAAAGTTAAAAACTGCAAAAATTTTGCTTAAGTATGTCAAAAATGGCGTAAAATTTTTAATTTTTTTTTATGTTTGAGTGGGGAAGAACAGCTACTACGTGAGAATTGCCGGACCATACACCGGTCTGAGTATTGCTATTAAACACCGCTTTCTCAGGACAAAAAGGAAGGCATATCGAGGGATCACAAAATTTTGAAATCGCGAACATCTCACCCCTTAAACATGGAGGTTTTCATGACACTTTTCAGAGATAAAAGCTTGGGGTGGTTTTGGGAGGTTACACTTAAAAAATTATAGCTTAAAATTATTTTTGTAGATTTAGACATTATTGACATTTTATCGTTTTTTTCTAATCTTTAAACCTAATTCTTATTGAGTTTTTCAAAACGTAAATAATTTTTTCTACAGTTGCTCCTTAAATGGTTTTTTTTGATATTATCTCGTATAAAATATATTTTTTACTTTATCTCAGGTATGATTTGGTTAAATTTCTTTAAAATGTTGATTTTCCGGATAGCAATTGCTGTTGGAAGAAACCATATTGATATTATGTATAGTTTTTATTTTTTCAGTATTTCCAAAGAGACGTTGCGGAAAAGTTTGCAGACGATCACGACCTACTTATGATGACCGCATTTAAAGTGAAGCTCAATCCTAAAAAAATGAAGAAGTAAATTTTATTCTCGTTTTTTCTTGAGCAAATATTAAAACGAATCGATTTTTTAATAAAAGGTTCATTAAAAAGAAGTCACTTATGATTAGTCGACCAGCCACCAACAACACAACCCACCTCACCATATATAGCCTGCGCTCAATCTTAGTTTTTATTCCACTATTGATTTTTGTTTCCTCCGTACATATTTTGTTTTACCACTGTAAAGAATAGATATAGGGTCATGTATTAAATTTCGGCAGTTTTTCAAATTTTGATTATACACCTTTTAGAAACTTTGTGGCCCCAATTTAGTTCAAGATTCACCCAAAACAAAAAGGGGAAAAAAAAAACACCACCATCTCCCAACTTTCTTGTCGGAGCAGGAAAAGGGGAAAAACAATTACTCTGCAATAATCAGTTCCTCCATTTTTTCTAAAAAAAAAAAAAAAAAAAAACGAAAAAAAGCCATTCTAAAACCAAAATAACAACAAAAAAAAGCAGAAGAAAACAAAAACAACGAACAAATAATCACAATTCCCCCATCCCTCCTCCCTCCAAAACAAACGAAAATGACAAAAAAAAAAAAACACAGCAAAAAAAACACAAAACAAACAAAAAAACACAAAACAACACAAATCACAAACACCCCAACACACACTACTGCAATTTCGGTATAACATTGAGTAATAGCTAAGTGCAATTTTAAGTGTTATTCAAGAGGCTAAGGCTAAAGTGTAATTTTTATTTTCACGGTATGTTTTAAAGTTTTGAGCACATCCCCTTACAACCTCATACAACTCTTCATATTTTTTTTATCCACTCATAGTTTATTCATAGATGAACAAGGGGCGAGTAGGGTGGGATCCACCGTCCACCCCCCTACCCTCGAAATTTTAAGCCCCCCCCCCCCAGAAAAAAATCGAGGCCCCTCTCCTTCCAAATTTTCGAATTTTTTACCCCTGACCCTCCTCTAGATTTTGAAATCTGACCCTCCCCCTTTCGAGAAAATTTTATGTACTTTTTTATACTAAATTTTCTTTTAAAAACGTGAATTTTTAACATAAATTCATGTTTTTACACCCTTTTTATACCTCAATATCGGTTTTTATTCAATAAAATGTAGTATTATCTTATAAAAAACTATTATTAAACCTTTAATGGTTTAAAAGTATTTTGCTACGGAAATTGGACCCCACCTGACCTCCCTCTAGGTTTCAAAATCTTCCACCCCGGGTCGACCCTCCCTAGAAAGCTAGGGGGTTCTACCCCCCTCCCCTTAGATTTTAAAATGTCATTTACCCGGGGTAAACCCCACCCCCTAGCTTTTTGACCTTGTTCATTTATGAGTTTATTCCATTTTTTGAGGTAACAAACGATTTTTTTTCAAAAATATTTTAGTTTATATTTAATTACGTCTTCTAAAAACTTCCTTTATTTATTTTATGCTTAATTATTGCACTTTTGTATCCTAAATTGAGATTAAAGCTTAAAACGTTTTATAGAATCAATGTAGCAAGGGTTTTATTTACATTTTTCCATAGTAATCTCAATTTGACGAGCCCTTTATTCGGTTAATCTAATTTATAGTGAGAGATGTCGATAGTCTATAAAACAGCTGTTTAAAATACGATTGTTGTGTCCGCAGCAACCGCAAAACCCAGGGCGGCCAGTGCTTTTCCTCCGGTTAATAATCTAATTGTTAGCTAACAGTTGAGCTTACAACGTTAGCCGATTCCGCTGCGCATTTTTATTTCGAACGTCAGGCCCGGGTGCTTTTAGTTTTTTACGATCCCAGTTGTTGTGAACATAGTCATTGGTGGGGCTCGGCTGTTAAGCCGTCCCGGCTTTTTGGTATGCACAGCACAACACGGTTTTTTAAAACCGTTCAAAAACAAAACTAGATAGACGAGAGTTTATTTCATTCGGGTTTAAACTATTCCTCTTGTAATTTGATAAAAGTAGTAACAAACGCTACCTAGTTATTATTGCTGTCGTTGTTAGGTTTGTTTGTGTAACGAAAGTTTTGTTAAGTTAAAAGAAATATATTCTTTTTTTTGAGTTTAAGATGGAAGCGACCTGTAGTTTGCAATATAAACTAATTACAGAGTTAGTTTATTTATTCGTTTTTAATAACTATAAATTTATCTAGCTTTACCGTAGTTTGATAAAAAATATAATTATAAAAAAGTTATGTAAGTAAATTAAGTTATTTAAGCTGAATACTTACGTTTATTAAAACTATTAATAATTTTACATTTAAAGTTAAAATCTTTCAGGCTGAAATTAAGAGCGTAACCGCTCGCCGCCAGGAAGAATAAAAAATGGGCGCGGGATAATAAAAATAATAAAAAAAATTGTCAGAGATGATGTAACCAATTATTATTAAGTTGCGTCACGTGTTTCTCTCCACGTGATATTTTCTCGAAGAACGAGTGCTTACTTTACCACCTAGCTATTTTCACCCTGTTAGAATTCATCTTTATATTAAAAATTTTATTTAATTTTTAAAATTCCCAATGATTTTTTAAATAAAACCACCGTCGGCAATGTTGAAGACTAAATGAAATGTTCATCGTTGTTTTAAACCCGAAATAAACTTATTTCGATCGCAATATAGTCTTGTCTAATAAAATTTTTTACATTGTTTTGCTTGTCAACAACTTTACAAAAAATTATTACTATTTGATAATAAAAATAGTGTTGCGGTTAATTTTTTATAATATTTTAGAACTTTTAATTTGTTTTAAAATGTTGTGTGATTTTTATTTCCTTTACAGAGAGTTCCGATAGTGGCAATGCTATTATTCAGTATTTATGTTTGATTGTAATTTTTTTCAGATTAGAAAAAGACTACTTAGCCAAACGAACAAAAGAACAAGAAGAAGCAGTCGAACTAAGAGTATGTCATTCTAAAATATATCTTATTTAAAAATATAAAGCGTTGTTTGTTGTTGGCCCATATTTTATTTATACTTTTTACAATATTGCCACCGCTAAGCATATATACGTAGTAGTTGAAATGAAACCGTGCCAAAAGTAAGGAATTTTTATAAATTATAAAAATTATATTGGTTTTGCACTGGTAGGTGGTAGACTCTTTTGCTGTTACGTAACCTGTAAATATATAACTTATAGTCTGTGTATATGTTCTTAGAAATAAGTTTATTCCAGAAAACCTCCTCAAAGGATTATTATGTTTTGTACAATACTGTATTATTTTATATATAGAAAGATTAGGATCCAAACTATACACTGATAGTTTTGTCGCATAAATCGACTTTTTTGTTCTTCGGATATGCTCATTTAAAACGTTTTCCAGTGCGCATTATTAAAATTTATATTAATATAATATATATTAAAAGTATAAATTTATATTATTATTCGTGATTTGTTTTTTTCATGTTGTGTTTGACGAATATTTTAATGTTGTATACTTTAATGATACAAATAAAATAAGTAGGCAATTAAAAGAAAAGAGGGTTTGTCAATACTTCAAAACCCAAGATGTTTTTTTGGTTTAATGTTACGTAAGCTAGGTAAAATAGATTTATTGTTTCAAAACTCAAGAAAGACTTCGTGTATAAATAGGGATACTCTCATAGATGTTTTGGCGGTGACAGGTTTCCACCCCACCCCCTAGAGCCAAAATTTTGGACCCCCCTAGAAAAAATTCAGGGGCCCCCCCCGCCCCCCCCAAGGCTCGAGAGCGGTCCGGCCTGACCCCCCGCTAGCGAGACTGACCCCCCCCTCCCGACCCATTTGGAAGTATATTTTTTATTTACTGTCAAAACACGGTTTTTTGGTTAAAAAAAGTGTTTAAATACATTTTTAGGCCTAAATAGGCTGTTTTAGTATATAAAATTCAATATTAAACCTAAAAACACTTAAATTATTAATTTAAAAAAACTGTTAAAAAATCAGACCCCCCTGACCCCCCTAAATTTGAAATTTCGCACCCGGGGTTGACCCCCATAAAAAGCCAGGGGATTCCGGAACACCCTGGACCCCCCTAAAATGTTGGCTTTCCAACCGGGGGTGGACCCCTCCCCCCTAGCGGACCTGACCAAAACCACCTATGAGTACTCTCTTGTTTTGTTTTTTTTTTTCAAAAAAAAAACAACAAAAACTGTTGAATTAGAAGTCAGATAGTTTTTTAGTCCATTGTCCACCTCAATTAAAAAGTCACAGGATTTATTTTTCCTTAATTTTATCTGTTTTGAGATACATGCGTCTTCAGGCAGAAATATATATTTTGGGCTAGAAATCTTTTGTTAATTTTTAATCTGTACTTTTAAGCAAGGTTCATTGATGCAACTCTAGAATGTTATTTAATTAAGTAATTCGTAGGAAGTACTGTTTGTTAAAAACCATGTTTGTTGAATTTTTTTTGTTTATGGTTGATTATGACAAACTTGATTTCAAATTTTTAAATGCATAAGATAAGATATTATAAAAAACTCTAGAAAATTGTTATTTAAAAGCCTAAAAAAATTGTCATAAATAATATTATTTTGTCGACAAAACAGGTTTTAGAGGGCTATTGAAATATTGGCTTTCTATAGCGCAGAGCGATATTTTACTTTGTTCTCGCTTCGCGGCATTGAAAGTTTGTAAAGAGCAGAGTGTGAAGTTTTTAGCAGCGTATACTTTTTATGCTGTTAGTTACCTTTTTCCTTCTAGATTTAGAATTCCATTAATAATCATTTTAAGTTTTTAATATATAAAAACATTGTTTTTTTCATTATTTGTTTTTTGAAATTTTAATTAAATTCTTTTAGCGATGATGGTCGTAGTGTTTTTTAAGCCAGGTTAATACTTTACCAAACATTCCGAAGGACAAAACAATTTAAAAGATTGAATTTTGGTGATTTAAAGTCGTTTTTGTACTCATTACTTTTAGCATTTTTACCTAAAGTCAACGTATTTTAATTTTCAAAAACGCTCACACCCTTTATATACTTTTAAATTTTGTCTTTTGTACACTTTAGACGAAGTTAAACAGAATTTTACTACACTTTATTAGTTTTTATATTTCTTCACCGTAATCAATCTTTTGTGTTTTCTGCAGTTTTTTAGCAAAGTAAGCAAGTTGGTCTTTGATTGATATTCGACCCAATTCAATCCAAACGCAAAAAAAATCACTTTCCGGGTCTAACTTTTTTCGTCTTAACTGCTGTTTCGTGTGTTTTTTAATGGTCGAATCAGTGTTGCTTTTTGTTTCTGGTTAATAATAAAATGATTTTCGAAAAATCAGTGTTGTAAAAAAGTAATCTTTTTATAAGAAAAAGTACTGGGTTTTTGTCTTAAAATTGTTCTATGAAATCGCTAACAATCGAACAGAATAGCTGCAACAGTTCGCATAAATAAAACCAAATTGCAATCGCCACAGATTTAGTCCTTAATACGGGGTAGAAACAAGTATATTCAACCATCCAATTTTTTGGACGTGAAAATTACCCAAAATGCCAAAATTCTATGGCCTGTTGTCGTTAGATTCTTTAAACTAAAAAAATATCATTGGATTAGCATTTTTTTAAATTGGATGGGGGGAGGGTTTAAATCATAAATGCACAATTTTCCCAGTTTTTCTTGGGGGGGGGGGAATATGCGCCACCGCCAAATATGAGTAAGGGATTTACGTGAGTTTTTTTAAAAATCCACCAAATACCCCGTGTAGCATTTTTAGTACTGGGACTTCACCTACCAAATTTTGAAGGGCTTTCGGCTTTTTCGGAATTTTTATAACCATATGTGTTTTTGTCACATCTATGGGTTAAACTTAACTTCTTTTCCGCCCATCCGTGGCAATTTTTTAAAATTCATTTTTTGTGATTCTGACTAATCCTGTTAATTTTTGCAGAGATTAAGAACTGAAAATCGACTTCTGCGGCAGCGAATCGAGTATTTAGAACAGGAGAGTGAAGCTTTAGCCGAAAGACTCATAAAGGGACAAGTCAACCTGGCGCAGCAAGCCGAAAACTCCCTCAATATTAATCAGGTACACACTCGGATGTTAATGTTATTCTAATATTATTATAGTTTAAGCAAAATTATTTTTATTTGGTTTTCTACAGTAAAATTCGAAGACAAATTGGTTTTTTATAAGATAAATTGGGGTACCCATTCAAAACATTTACATCCATAAAATTTTAAAGAGTTGATTTTTAAAACGTTAAAATGGGGTAAAGCAACAAAATTTGTAACCGAATGCAGTCAACAAAACAACGCATTTATGGCATTGCTTTATTCCAGTGGCAAATTTTTTACTTCCAATTTTTTAAACTTAAAATTGCAAAAATTATAACACTATAGAAGAGTTATTAAAATATTTTTTTTTAATTTTTAAAAAATAAAATTAACATTAATTTAGATATAATGCTCCGACAATTAAAAAAAACGATTCGTTGAGCTTTTTTGGTTCAGAGAACAAAATAGTTTTTTTTTTTTGGCAGCCAATATTGTTAATTTGTTTCAATCCTAATAATCTGATTATGCATAAAAATCTATTAAAATAAACTTATAGTGGATTTTTTTATTGAATCTGATTTTGTAGGAATTGAACAAATTACGTGATATTAATTCAGCAGCTCATAGAAGACTGGAAGAAGCATATGAAACTATTAGGGAATTAAGTAATAAGGTAAGTCGATGCTATGCTAACTGTTTCTTTATTGGACTTTTTAAAAGTAAACCGCTAATTGGCGTAATCATAAGTGTTTCTTAATTGCAACGTAATAGCTGCATTTTATTTTAGTTTTTCTTTTAATTTTTATTAAAAAATACGTTCGTAATTTTTGAGATTATTGAAATTTTTAAATTGCGAATTCATAATTTCAAACATGATTTTTTAATAAAGACGTTTAAAAATATAAAAATAGCTAATTCTTGTAATTACAAGAAATTTTGTTTAAATAAGCTATACTCAGACCACATGTTATACTTAAGCCACAGATTCAAAATTAGAAGATTTTAATATTTTTGCATTTTTTACACAATTATCCTTTTTCACTTTCTTACTCCTCACTAATCATTATTGTCATCAGTGTGATTTAATCCTTTCTGATTATTGAGAAGAAAAATGGCGTTTTATAATGCAAAGAGCAGCGGCGTCACTGCTGCATAATATTAGTCTTTACTTCCTGACTAATATTGGTTTCGTTTGAGCTCAGTGTTTCTCATCAAAACTAAGATTTCATAGACAAACTTACCAAGCCTCCGATACACGATACAAATTAGAAATGATAAATAAAAATGAAAATTCGAAAAATCAATTACTTTAATATGTAAAATTAACTACTAAAACATGGAATCCTTTATTGTTACTATTGTGCACACTTGTACTACACTTGTAATCAAAATTGTTTTTCAACTTTTCTCATAATTTGTTGACAATCAGAACCAAAATAAATAAATATATATCTCGTTCATAATTCGTGATTGATTATACGGAAACAGAATGTTGTTTTTAAAAATTTTAAATTATCGCATAAATGGCACATTCATTCAAAGATACAAATAATAATATTTACTAATAGTAATACTAATAAAAAAATGCCTTATAAATTAAAAAAAACAATAATTAAGGCGCATCAATATAGGTTTGCCTTCTTTTTTCTCTCATTTATTGGTTAAATTTCGTAAGAAGTTTAAGTGCCTGATTTCTTTATTGAAACTACGGTTTATTGACATCTCATGTACAACCTGCAGGATTCCAAGGGGTCCTGGATGAAGCTTAGGCGAACTTGATCAGCTTGTGATTGGCAGAAAGCGGGGAGGAGGATGCTCCCGAACGGATTTCCGCACAGTCGCCCGTGGTAGTGCTCCAGTTGCGCTCTTCCTTGCGGACTGCTCATATCCGTGTCTAAAATACCGAAATAAAGCCAAACGATATTTTTACTAATATGAAAGAATAGGGTCCTAATGGGTTATTAGTGCTAAATATATTCAAGTTCTTAGTGTCCAAAAGTAAAAGTTCAGACGCTAAAGTGCAAAATCAAAAGTTAACAGCAAAATGGAGTAGCGGTAATCCCCTCTCTTCCCCCCCCCCCTCTTGGGGTTCTGGATTATAAAATCGGTCAAACTTTTCAAATAAGGGTCGTACCCCTATTTAAACTGGTTGGGGGTTCAATTTAAAAAAACGGAGCTCATTTTTGAAATCAGCAACCTGAAAAACCCCTGGACACAGTTGTGGCTGGTATGGTGTCTCTTTGTTTTTACACCAAGCCAAATTTGTGTCATTATAATTCTGAGACGTACGACTAAAAATACTCTCGCGCCTTGCTCCTCGGATTACTAACTGCCGAATAAACAATTTGAGGGTCAAAAATGAATTGCAAAAAATTTTTTCAGTAGGGATGTTGTGCCCCGCATCCGCGGACATTCGCACGATTTTTGACATCCGCATCCGCATTTGTATACCCCTAAAAAAATTCGGGAGGATGCTCACCTATGGACATGAGTGTGGGTTTAAACTCCCCCTTTTCAGAATTCGGGGAGAGGTTCAGTTAACTCCCAACTCCCCCTTTGTTCCCATGTATGGGATGAACAAAACAAAACCAAACAAAACCAAAAGTTTTTAAATTTTATTAAAATAAATTTTTATCCTATCAAAAAATTATAACCAAGCAAACGACAGTTTTCATATTAAAATTAAATAAAGGCAATCTTAATCACAAGAAAGAATCTCAAAACGACCTGTCTTGTCTAAAAACTGAAATTTAATCCATTTTATACCAAAACTGGTTACTATTGCCTGGTGTTGTATGTGTGAGTATTTTCTTGTTCTTGTTACATTATAACCTTTTTACAAAATTTTTAGGTATTTTTTTTGTTACTTAAGTATAGGTAAGCAAAAATTTTTTTTTTAAATTCAGTATTTTATGAGACAAACCTTTGACTACAAAGTCATTCAATCATATACGTACTGGAAAAAACTGTTGTATTGGCCTAATTGTCAGCATAAAAAAATTCTGTTGTTGGTGCCGAGATATTCGCGCTGACGTCTAAAAGTTAGGACTGGCCCGGCCGCAAAAGGCAAAGGCGCCAGGTTGAGAGGAAAGGCTCTTTACTATGGATATATTTCTTAGTACAAGTTGTTGTAAATATAAAAAACCAACAAACCTGCCAAACTACGAACGCATTCATCACATGTCATTAGTAATGAGTCCAATTGTGTAGCATAGGAAGGTGCACAAACGCTGATGCCAATCAGTAGGGAAATCCAAGTCAATATATGCAAAAGATATCTGGCCATTTTTGCAAACCGCCCCGTTTGAGACTGGATACGCTTTGTAGTAAGACTAAATCCTTGTTTTGTTGTGATTGAAAAACGTTCTACTTTGATATTTTTAGATACCGCCTTCAAATTGTTGGATAATATTTCTAAAAAATATTTTGCTTTTCATTATTTGTAATCAACAGTCTGAGCTTTTTCGGAAAGTATTTTAAGTCTTAAGTAAAATAAGATTATCTATAGATTTTTTAAATATCACACTTTTATTTATTAGAATAACTAGTTATTTCCTTTAAGAAAACCAAAATGAAAGTTATTTTCTTTGATATGAATTAAGTCTGGTATTTATACAAATTTTAGCTAATTTCAATCCATTTTAAAATAACGTCATCCAGATTTTAAAACTATTTATTTATATTTTCGGGTTTTAATTTAACTAACCTGGACATAAACCAAAAATGTGGATGTCATATGGCAATTTTGTTAATCAATAAAAATTATATGCATATATTATTTGGTGTGTTGACAAGTAATGTTTTGTAGTGAGTTACGTTTACAAATTATGGAAAATAATCGGTTGAAGTAAAAAATAATAATCTACGTTTTCTAATTTTATCAGACATACGATATCAGACTACATGTAAAATAAAATATATATAGCCGGTATTTCAAAACGTTTTTTTATTTGTTTTTGGTTAATTATTAAGTGGATTTAATTGTGTTTGAGTTATTACCCTATAAGTCATAAAATATTCATAATTTTGTCATTATAAGCAGAATAATATCTGTCCATCAACAGCATTAGACTTTTTCAAAAAGCAACATACATTAATACTTAAATTTGTTGATACGCTTATTTTGTAAAAACATATTATTATTTATTTTGTAAAATGTTCGTTAGCAAATTGATTCGCACTTAGAACAATACCAAATAAAAGTATAATATGTATAAAATCAAATCATCAGGTTTCAAACCTACTTTAAATATATCGTTAAGTTAAAGTCCATATTAAAAAAATTAATATTTTTGCTTATTGTATATAATAAAAATCTCCTGCAAAATATTTATAAAACATTAGATTTAAATCAAAGATATGGTTAAATTAGTTCTGTATAAACCATAGATGGGCAGCATCCCGGATTTTGGGGAGGGTATACCCCACCCCCGAAATTGGGTGGAGTCCCAAAAAATTTTTTGGGGGTATACCTCAAATACCCCATTTTTAGCGTTATTAGTACTAGGACCCCAATTTTTAGGATGGGGGGAGTGTCCGGAGTACCCCTAAATTTTAGGGGGGCTCTCGGCTATAATCAGGATTTTTGGGGGGTATAAACCATACATGGGTAAGTTGGTCCGGATTGGGGGGGAGTTAAACCCCAAATTAACGGGGGCGGGGGGTTAAATCCGAGAAACGCAAAATACCCATATCGTTTTTTTTCTGGAGTGCATTTTACCCATATCGTTTTTCGATTTTGAAGAAAAAATAGGTAAAAAACGCTAATTTTAGGTCAAAAAGCCCTTTTTATTGCATTTTTGAGCTTTTTATTGCTTAAAACATTCATTTTGACCTCAAAACTTAAGTTTGGAGGCAGTTAGAAGTCATTTTAAAGACATTTTTTTTTTCATTTTTCCAAAATTGGGGGGGGGGTTAACTTTTTCTCCCCCCCACTTCTGAGTGGGGGGGGTTAAACCCCCCTTCTCAGAATTTGGGGGGGGGTTAACCCCCCCCAACCCCCCCCGTGCCCATGTATGGTATAAACCCCATCCTGTCCATCTATGGAGTAGACGGTTAAAAACAGATTTAGCGTGAACTTACGCTACGCTGTTACTTTATCGGTTTCGATATAGAAAAATAGGCAAAAAATGCTTGTTTCTAAACTCATAGAGAAGCAACAGAGAAGGAGTCTTTGAACTCCACTTAACCAATCTCGAAAGAGACGACACCCATACGCCACACCCCTTTACATTTTATGGTTACGCCATGTGCATGTGGCATGTCCTAAAATTTGGGGATACAAGTGAAAAAAATGGACATTTAGGAGTTATTCTTCAAAAAACCCGGGGTGGTTGCCCATGTATGGGTAAAGTATTTCGTTTAAAAATTAAAATCTTGAAAACTTTAGGTTGTTTTATTCTAAATTTCATAAATTCAACACCCATATAAAAAAGAAGGTTTATAAATTTCATAATATTTTTTGCCGTTTTTAAAAACCCATGGGCATCAAGTATATAAAAGCAAGCAGCTACAGGGCCATTAATTTCACGCCTTTTTTGGTTACGTGAATTGCGAACTATAACCAAAAATATATGCTGCAGGTGATATTAGACACTTAGCGAAAATTAAATTATCGGGTGAAAAGCGGTTTATCAACGATAGAAAATGTCACTAATTAATTATGGAGTGACGTTGTCAACAAAACACAAACATTTAATGCTATTTTTCTACATCATTTAGGCGTTTAAACAGTAATACAAAATGAATAGTAAAACGTGACAAAAAATATTTTAATTTAGATAAAACTTTTTGTTAGATTAGTTTTATTACAAATATAATCATAAAATAAAAAAAAACGCGTCACCTAGTGCAGAAATATATTTTTAAGCATATACCAATCTAACTAATGGTACAACTTTTTATTTGTATCAAATCAATCTACTGTACTAATCATAACATCCTTTTATCAAGTTTATCGATTTATAGCCAAGGGAAAAACAGGTAGAAAACTCGTCTGTTGTTCCAACTTAACCCTTGCCTTTTATTTTAAAATTGGCACTTGAACATCGCAATTCCACTTTCTGTCGAAAAGCATAGCTACGATCGCTAAACTTTTTCCATTAGCCTATTAGATTAGAATAGATTTGTATATACAAATTTCAATGCATCACTTCTAGATAGTAAAACTTTTTAGTGCCGACGGTCATATGTTTCAGTCATTTGTTGCAGAATTTTTTTTATTATTTAAAACGGGGTTTATAGGTGCAATGCACTTGTCTAAAGTGGTACCACGGCGTATCCTGGGCCAATACTCATGCTATGTACAGGGTCCCAATACCACCCAAAGTAGAGCTTATTAATGACCGCTTGGCTAAACAATCAAAATTTTCTACCAAGCTCAAAATGCTATTTCAAAAACACTTGGCAAGTTGATTAACTAAAACGGGGATTTTTTTAAAAGAAAAAGTTCGCTTCTGCTGCTGGCTTTTTGTCCCACGATGACATAGCTTAGCGGTGATCGGAAATAAAATTGGTTCACATACTAACAAGCAGCACTATTTTTGCATGTGTACGCTATTATTTTGGTTTTAAATTTATAAATTAGGCTTTAATTTTAGAAACATTTTGGTTGGTGGAGTTAAAACAAGCCATTTTTTAAAATTTGATAATAAGCATTCAAAGAGTTTTACTATTATTACTAATTATAATTACTACCAATAGTATACAAAAATAAAAAGGTGCACAAAAATTAAGTTGTTAATATTTGTACAAGAGTAAATATATGGTAAATTCAAATTAATTAATTTTAACAAAATTTCTTTGTATTTATGTCATTTACGCTGTCAATTACGCTGTCAATATTGTAATGATATGACTCGTAAGACTGGACTCATCATATGTATGAGTGGCCATTTGGGGGCATACATGGGCATGGGCATTGTAGGTTGACCGGGAGTCGAGTGTTAAATCCCAATTTAAGGGGTTGTGGTTAAAATCCAAAGAACGGATTCGTTCCTTTCCTACCACATCGTTTTTTTCTGGAGTGGAATTTACCTATATCTTTCTTTGATTTTGAAAGAAAAACTGGTAAAAAAAACGCTAATTGTATATCCAAAATATCTTTTTTAACGCATTTTGTTAACTTTATTTTCTGAAACACTCATTTTGACCTCAAAACTTAAGTTTGGAAGTAGTTTAGGTCATGTTGTGTAGGCATTTTTTTTCTTCAGTTTTTCAAAATTGAGCGAATGTATAACTCTTTTAAAATTCCCCCCAACTCTAAATTTTAAGCCGTAGTTCAAAAATTTAAGGGGGAGTAAAAGATATAATGAGTGTGGACTAGTAACCATAATAATGACAATAATCAGGGCCATAGCCAGGATTTCAATTGAGGGGGGATTTTTGGGAAGGTGCTTTATAGGTGCCCACAAGGGGGGTCGGGGGGGCGGGAGCCCCCCAGCGGGGTCAAGGGGCGGAGCCGCTTGTCAGAATTGGCCCCTTGGCAGAATGCCCCCCGGGGTGGGAAATTTTTTAATTTTAAGCTCTTAAAAGGCACCAAAAACCTAAATTTAAGTACCTAATCTTTATTTATTCTCTCTTTTTTTTAATAAATACAACAAAATAAAAATTTCAAATAAAATAGTTTTAAGGTATTTTATTACCATTTTAATTATAAAAAAAACAAACGTTTTCTAAAAATTTTTTGCAAATATTTATACAAAATAAAAATACAATATTTTTAAACTCACTGCACTAATGTTTTGAAATATAAATAATTCCTTTTTTATAATCAAGAACCTTCATGAACCTAAATCACTTTAAATAATGCATTTTAGATAGCTTTAATACATTACTGTTTTGGTTTGGAAAAAAAGTGATTTGGAAAAAAAATTTTTTTTCTAATTTTTTAAAAAAACCAAAGGGGGGACCCCTACAAAATTTTTTGCCTTTCCAGAATTTGAGGGGAGATTAATCCCCCCAATCCCCCCCTGGCTACGGCCCTGATAATAATAAATGAATAATTATAAAAATTTAGGGTCGGGGCAATGTTTGCGACGCGGAGGTGCAAGTGGACGATCAGGCCATGATCGAGCACATCCTCTCTCTTCAGCAGGAGCTCATAGAGACCAATGTACACCGGGCAGACAACGAAAACACAATCCGCGATCTCAAACAGCGCATAGGGGAGTTGGAAGTGGTAAGATTTCATGTCTTTTAGCTCACGTCAAAGGTAGGTGCATGTTTTTTGCCACCATAAATGCACAGCTTCTGGGATTTTTAAAGGGAAGTGCTTTCAGATTATATTTTTAGCGTTTTTAATGTTCGTACGTCCAAATTTTGGGCGAATTTTTTCAAAACACTAAATTTCCAGATTGAAGAGCAGGAAGGTTTCTATTCTAGAATTTTGGGATATAACAACATCCGAATACAACAATTATTTGTCAGCCTATTAATTTATTAATCAACCTATTAGTCCATCAATTTAAATTTTTATATCATTTTATAAATGTGCCTGCCATGCAACCATGGTTTGATTATTCGAGGGCTATTCATTAAGTCAAATTGCCAACGTATAAAAATAACAATTTGTAGGCTACGGCACCACACAATTTTTAAATTTTCCCTACAATCAAAATTTTAGTCCAACTAACAAAGGTCCCGGTGCGTATTATTTTTCAGCTGGCAATGCCCTGTGAATTCATTTTTTCTACAATCACTGTGGCACGCACGTAACACGACAAAACGATTCAAAATACGGTTTAACTATTCTCACGCCGCCTGGACTTAAGGTTAGTTCATACCGTAGTCACAAGTGACCACACGTTCCGC
Organism: Microlaimidae sp. YZB2_3; assembly: GCA_030248175.1. Taxonomy (NCBI): domain Eukaryota; kingdom Metazoa; phylum Nematoda; class Chromadorea; order Desmodorida; family Microlaimidae; species Microlaimidae sp. YZB2_3. Next base: position 24,477 of record JASAMX010015336.1, read on the forward strand.
GTGCGTTCACAGCATTACTTTGTCACTTGTCGCTGGGCTGTGACGAGTTGTTTGTCACTTGTCAATATACGGTGTGAAATACTAGGCTTTAAAATCAACCCAGCCAACGAGTTAAAAGAAACAAAAGAATAATAATATTCTTAGGCGAATAAGCGGCTGAAAGAGACCCCCCCGGACCACTGCGTGGCAAGTTTGCAAGAGGAGTTGATCTCCGTAAAAATGCGGGAAGCGGAGGCCAATCTTAGTCTCAAGGAAATGCGCCAACGTCTGGCTGAGCTGGAGAATCAGTGGACGGTACGTATTTTGCTAGTAATTTTTGACCTGTTTTGATACCAAATGTTTAGTATTATATTGTGTACAAAAGATTTCGTGCATTGGAATAAAAAAAACCAACAAAGAATCTAAAGTCTTATAATCCTTTAAGAAACAAACCCAATTTCAAGTTTATTACAAATGTTTGAAAATGCAGTGATAAAGATTTGTCTACGTTCTTTTTTCACTTCGTCACCGCAGTTAAATTATTAAAAATTTTTACCAAAAAAAAAACAAACTAGCTTATCGCAGTTTTTGTTTTTAAATAACCAATTTACTCTGAAAAAACCTCATTTTTATTTCAGTTGATTTAACAAAACCCCGCAAATTATGACAAAAAATTCCATTTTTTAAATAATGTAATAATAATTTATTATTTCGTGCTTTGAATAAGGAAATGTTTTGCGTATTATCTAACATAACTTTTGCGAAAAATCAAAAAAAATTATTTTATTGCTTTTAATTCCTAAAATTCATGACAGTTCACGATTTTGCAGTAGAACATAAGATATTATTTATCAAGCAAACATTTGAAAAATCGTACGATTTTGTAGGATTTTATACAAAATTTAAAGAGTATTAGACGTCAAAAATATTTAACTCCCACGCATTGGGTGTAAATTTGAAAAAAAAAATTACAAAAACACCTGCATCCAAAAACCTAAAGTTTACATCACATAAAATTTAAGAAGACCATCAAATAAACCAAAAACTTATGTAAGGCTTTAATCAAACTCTTAAATAAATTTTACTTTACTGATAAGTTCCAAATTTTATATTAATGTTTCATAGAATATAAAATGTTAAAAAAGAACAAAATTAAATAAAAATTAAATCAAAAGAAAAAGAATGGTAAAAAAGAATCAAACTTAGATATAATCATCCAGATGAAAATAAGAGTATCTACCGAAGAAAATATTACGTAAATCATACTCTAAACATCTCTTATTTGTGGCTTTTAAAACCCTTGGAGCTTATAATATAATTAATAATTTTAAATTAACTACTTTTGAAAAAATCAAAGTCACTCGAAGTAATTAGATGAACGTGCTTTTGTCTTAATAAATTAGATTTGTAATAAAGAAAATAATTAATTTGCCAAGATCTAATATTGATTTTATTATTTTAACAAATGAGGTACATGCAAAAAACATTCACAAAATTCGATCGATTCACAGTATTTTTACACTAATTGTGTATGATACTTCGTTTTTGTGTAGTATATCTTAACGTGCCTTTGTCAGTAAGCAGTTAATCCTTTATATAATATTATAATATAACATTTATAATAATAATAATATTTTTTGGTTTTTATTTTGTTTTTAGAAGTATGTGGCGAATAATGTAACACATGATGAAGAAACTGAAAATACCGGTGATAAGAAAAAACGGAACAAAGATAATAATAATGGTGCCACAGCAAAGGTAGTACAGATTGCCTGCCCCGGCCCCGGCAAAATTTTTTACCCTGGCTCGGTAATTGAATTTCTCTACCGGCACCGGCCCCGGCATCAGCAAAAATTATGCCCCGGTCGATCACTAGTCATAACTCTGTAAATGTCTTTAACACTGAACAAATTCCTTTTAAATGGGAGGGTTTTGACTATTGTGAAATGTTAAAAAAGCGTTAACATCAGAATTTTAAAAGCCTTTCAAAATGTCATGTTGTATTAGTGATTGGCGGCTATATTACAATAGGCTTTTGTTCAATGTTAGTGGTTGTCAGAGCACCCAAAATGTCAAACAACAATAATAATAATAAACGCTTAAAACGTGTAAATAAGTTTTATTTTAGCGCTTTTGGCTTATTTTAAGACTTTTAGTTTTGAATAAAATAAAGTCTCCCCTCCCAAAATTTTGAACTTATCAAGAGTCCTTCTCATATTTTGGGTACCCAGGTATACCCCAAGCCGGACCTTTTACATGTTACATGAACATCCATATCCATCTGTAACCAGAATTCTAATACATACAATAAAATTTAAAACAGGTATGGAATAAAAAAATCGTTAACTATTTAAATCTTAACGGCTAATCTTAACGGCCGCCGGTTATAAGACAAGACTTGAACTAAAGATGAATTCTATCAGGGTGAAATTGACTAGGTGGTAAAGTAACCACTCATTCTTTGAGAAAATATCACGTGAAGAAAAATACCTGACACAACTTAATAATTGTTCGGTTACATCATCTCTAAAAACTTTTTTTATTATTTTTTATTACTCAAGTGTTCATTCTTTTATTTCTTTCCTGACGGCGAGCGGTTACGCCCTAAATTTCAGCCTGAAAATAGATTACTAGTAACTTTAGTTATCTATAACAGTCATATGTTTGGATTTATATAACTGATGATGTTTACTCTGAAAGTTCCTCATCCGTTCAAGAATAAATATTATATCTTGTGTTTAAATCATATACTGTAGTTTATACTTTTTGTTTTTACGTTTATTCAAAACCCACCAAAACAAGAACATTAAACAAGAAATTAAATAGAAAAACAGAACCACACGTTAGGAAAATTTTACGCATTAACCTCTTCGGATTCTTGTGGCTGCTGAAACGCGAAGTGTGTATTGGGTCTAAGTGTATAAAAATTACCCTAAACAAGAACTCAACAGCAGTTTAACATTAAGCTGCACTACCGCGTTCTTTTATCTGCATTTCATACGCGCGGCTTCGGTAAAAAATCGAAAAGGGTAAAAAGGTGCGCTATAAAGTCAAACTTTTTGTCTTTCTTTTAATGATTTTTTGTGAAAACCTTCCTTGCTTCCGAATAGCCCACAAGTTTTGTTCGTCACATTTGCACCTACAATATATTACCTTGACTTTTTTTATGACTGCAATAGGTCCGCTATGGTTTACTACACCCATTTAACATCTCAATTCGGGTTTTTGGTCAAAATGTCAGTTTTTTTTGTACGGAAAACGCATTATCCCAAGAAAATATTTCACCAATCTTATCAATCAAAGTAAGGTATCAAAAGAAATTGTGAGATTGCTTTCTTTAAATGTATTATTGATAACTTAAATTTTCATATCGATAGAGTAATTTTTCAAGTCCATAATCACTGCAAAACACCACTTTTAGAGGGTATAATATTCTAAATCGCTAAAGATATTTTCACGAAAAAATTCTGTGGGCTAGTGGAGACCGGAGTAAGTAAGGATTTTTATAAAAAATTGTAATAATCAAAAACAGAAAGATTGACTCCGTACCGCACCTTAAGGCCATTATTGACAAATGGCATTGAAAATACAATGCAAATTATGTAGTGAGGTATGATGGAATTCCTGAGTTCCGGAGTCGAAATCTAACCTACCCTATTTGCAGGGACGTAACCAGGAGAGGGGAGCAGGAGGATCGACCGGCCCCCCTTTAGAATGGTCGGACGGTAGAAACAATAAATATAGTGCTTGGGCGGGGGGGGGGGAGGCGGCTGCCCCCCAAAATGGTCGCGAGATAGTAAAATTTGGGAGTTTTCAGAGGCCAAAAATTCAAACTTTTCTAGCGCCTCGCTAATCACTCGGTGCAAACCTCTAAAATAGGTTTGGTACCACAATTGATACCCAAAAAACAAAAAAAATTTTCGCTTCGCTTTGCTTAGCGGTCAAGTTCCATGCTATGCGTATGCATATTTCTTGCTTAATATTATTGAAACAAAAACAATAATTTTAATAAACAATAAGTACTACACATCAAGCAAAACAAACAATACCTTTCCTCCTAAAATTTCCAGCCGCCTACAACAATGGTTTGTATTTTTTTTCATATAGGTACCAAAAAAACATGGATATGTTGTTCATCTGATTTGGTTTACACTGTGGGTGTAGCCCGGGGTTCTTAAAGGTCTCTAAATCCATTTTTTGTAAAATCCAGGCTTTGCGAATGTTGTAATGTAATTTTCAACTAAGAAAACATGTTTTTACTGCTTAAAAATATTAGAAGATATGCTATTAGCCAAAAACAGTGTATTATACAGCTTTATCCACATTTATCCCTGCTTTTTTAAACTTTTAAAAAATTATGGGGCCCCCCCATAAATATATGTATTTACCTTTCATTTTTTTGTCAACCAAAAAAATTTTATAAAGTTATTAAATTTTAAAAATATTTAAAATTAAATAGCATAAAACTATCCGCGGGAGCCTCTCTAATTTTATTTGAATGAGAAATATACATACACGAAAAAATTTTTGGCCTCAAAGAAGGCGGTCAAAACCCTTTAAGGAAAAGCTTTTTAAAAAATGTTTCAGAGTTTTTAGTAGTGTGACTCCCTCATTTTATGTTTTGCTAGTTTCGGGAATTTTTTTTGTTAAGTCGGGGAAGGGTGATTGTAACTTCTTTTAAACTTTTTGACTTAAACGACAAAACGTATTTCAAAGTTTTAAACTTTAGATTTCTGACTTAAAATTACGGGTAGGATATCTCTATTGCAGGAAATCAAAACTATAAAAAAATTGGTCGGTTTTTTCGATAAAAAAGGCTGCAGCAAAAACATTAAAATTTATTCGGTAAAAACGATATTTCTACCCTCATGTCATGCTCCAAAGTTTTGATCTCATTTAAACACAAAATTGAGGAAGCTTTGCGAGTTTTAAGCGTATCTAAACTTTAAATATGTTCTAAATAATTTTATTTAAATTTTTAGGATTATTTTAATAGTTTTTTTAGTAATTTTTGGAAAAAAATTAGTTTGAAAAAGTTTTTGATATTAATATGGCACTACAAAATAATTTATGGCACTAATTATCTAATAAGTCAAGTACTAAAAAGAGAAAGGAGCTCTCAATCTCAGGGGCTTGCTCTAGAGCTCTAAAAAACAAAGCCCAAAAACTTGTTACCTTCATTTTTCCCAACAAAATGGTAAGTGGTATGAATGAAATATTGAAGTTTTTGGAGTCTAACTAAACCCCCTATTATTTTGAATAAAAACGCTGAACCAAGAGTCAATTTTTTATAAAATTTTTTGAATTATGACTGTTTTCATTTCATAAAATTAAACAAATAACTTAAGGTACATGTTATCACAGAATAGAATAAAACGAATAATATGTGTACATTAAAAAATATTGCCATAAAACCGTCAACGTAGAGCAGTAGTTGAATTATATCCGGCTAACCTCGTATGTATGACCTTCTATGGTGGACATGGGAGGCTATATCGTGCGTTCTCACTAACGAAACGAATTGAAACAAAAGAATCTTTTAAACTTGCCTTATCACAAAAATCAATGAATTTAAAATTTTGTTAGTCTAAAGTAGTCGGATTTATACTATCGAGGTCAGCTAGATCTAATCCAGCTATGGTTTTCAATAATGAGATGTAAATTTTTGCTCTTTTGCTTTACAAATTCCTTTATGGTTGGCACAAAACTGAAGTGCAATGCACAAAACGTTTTGAACTGGTAATAGCTTATCAAGTAAGGAATAAATGAATAAAAAGATACAATAAAAAGAGAATACATCTTTTGTAAAAAATTGACTTCTTTGTTTGTAAAATCTAAAAACCAAATTTTTTTCACACGCTCGTCATTTTGGAACAAACAACATGCCAGAAAAATATAAAAATCAACTTTTGACTCACTATATTTTATAAGAATTATTAAAAATACAATATGCCAAAAAGTTAGTTTTTTTAGCAACAAATATTAAAACAGGTGAACATGCAGTGACGTAAATCCTGTTATAAAAATATGCGTGTTTTTGGTTTATAATTTTTTATAACTTTTTTAAAATGATATAAATGGACCCCAAATAGTAAAATGCTGTATACTGCACGCACGATAACTTGAATCATGTTTAACGAATAGGAAAAAAATATTCTTTAAAAATATAAATGGTTACAAATGTTTTTTTTAAATTTTTGTCATGGTGCCTTCTATTGAAGTCTTAATTATTTATTTGAAAACAACTTAAATACCTAACTATTTTAAGCCTTGGAAAATTGTAGAATAAACAAAGGTGTGCACCTTTTTAAATTGCCATAACATAAGAATTTCGTTTACAAATTAAAAATTTCTATTAAATTTTTAAACAGTTGTGTTTGATATTTTCTTCGCCATTAAAAATAACGACGGGGGGGTTTAAATCGTTCACAAATAAGTTTAAAAAAAGCCACACCAAGCGACCAAAATGTTAACACACAATATTTTATCCGCTCGCTCTGAGAAAAACACATTTAAATTTCGTACTAAAGTCATGTGGGAGGCCATCCAATGTTTCAGTTCCAGCGGAGAAAATAGAAGGAGATCGCAAAAACCGCAGGAAAAACTTTGGTTATACGGCGCTTTGTTTACTGTCGGGTGAACGATTTGCATGTGATTTCTAGAACACCGTAGCCGCCGCCGACTTCTCGATGACAAAAATTGCAGGTGTTTGTGGCTTGATTTCTATTGGAACCAATCATCCCAGCAGTTTCATTCGATTGTCCTAAAGCAGTTTGTGTCACAAATATTACATAAAGTTAAATAATAATTCTATAATAAGATAAAACATCGGTAGATTGTTGGGTAATTCTTTCAAAAAATTAATGTTACAACTTAATATAATATATTTTTTGCTTTTACTTATAAACGCACAATATGCGAAAAGTTGCCGTTTGTTTTCTTAAAACTGTTTCAATTGAATAATAAAAAGACAAAAGATGATTCTTATAATTCAATAATTATTTACCTATACTGGATCCCATAGTATGTAGGTTTGACTTTTGTTGACTTGTTTTCCATCCTGCGGGCTTGTCTTCGTAATCAAGTAATTGATTGTTTAGCTAGGCTTGGGCCCCGTAAGAAAGAACAAGGATAACTTCTTTGCGGTTTCGAATTTAGTTGAGAATAGAAGCCACTGTCACTGGTAACAGTCTAAATTATAGAAATAACTAGTGATGGGCGGAATTGCGAAACCCCTGGAAACCGGAATTTAGATTTTCCGAAAATCCGGAATAGCAATCGGAATTCCAAATTTTTCTGGGAAACATCCGGAACCGCAACTACTGACAAAACTGCGAAACCCCCGGAACCGGAATTGAAATTTTCCAAAAATCTGGAATAGGAACCGGAACTCTAAATTTTGGCCGCATATTTGTAGTTGTAATCGCCCACCACTAAAAATAACTATCTACAATAATGTTTTATTATAACTTAACTGTTAATTTTTACTTTACGTACGAACGCTACAATGTCAGAAAATTTTTACAAAACAAATATTTAATTTTGCTAATACTTGATTCTGTTGTTTAGCTTGGATTGGGCATAAAAAGAACCGAAATAGTGTTGTCTACGTTTCTGACTTTTGTTGTAAATACACGCCACTGCCACTGGTAACAGTCTAACTTATAATAAAAATAACTTTCTACAAAAACGTTTTATTATTTATGTATAAATAAAAGGATTTTTATTTCATTTAATTTCAAGTATGTTAGATTTTACGTTACTGAATCTTTTTTTTAAAGCAGTAGCGGGCCGGCTATGGATATTCCATATGACCGCCTAATACTCTATGCCAACACTGTTGTTGGTGTAGAGTTTTAGTCAAGGCCCCACCCCTACTAGGGACTTGCAGGTAGAGAAGAGTGATTTAATGTTATTGGAACAAAATGTAATTATCACAGGAAAACTCAAGGCAAATTAAATAATGTGATAAACAAATAGTATACAAAAATAAAATAAATAAAGTTGAATAAACATAGACAAAAGAGTACGTGTAAGATTACACTTTGAAATGATTTTAATCTCTTATCTCAGATTAAGTCCCTAGGCCTGCGTTTAGTAGGTAATATTGAGTGTGCAAACAAATAATCCAAGGTCCAAATAATCCAACGCGTCTTGGATTATTTGTACCCGAATGCGAACAAATAATCCAAAATCGCCGCGTCAGCGCCTGCCAAGTGCGAACAAATAAGCCAAACAAAGGTTTCACTAGGTCCAAATAATCCAAGATTACGTATTTTAATTGTTTTAATTTTAATTTTTTATTTTAAATGCCATTTTTTAAAATTTTTTATTTTTATATATAAAGATCAATATAGAATCATAAAACAAGAAACAAGTTTTTTTTGCATAAATTCCAGTACCCTATTAATGTAGTACACAGGCTAGGAACAATTTAATAGGAGCAATAATAGTATTAACATTTGAAAATAAATATTTGACATTGCTTCTGAAATTATCCTTTTAAACTAGAAAAGAATAAAAAAAAACATTTTAAGACAAATCTAAATTTATAAATTAGCTCTTAAAATTAAACTTTTGAAACTTTTGAACTATCAAACTCTTAAATCTTAAATTAAATTCTTAAAATTAAACTAAATCTCGACTCTAAGACTGTGAATGTCAAGCTTTATGTGCCTCTTTTATTAACATCCTAATCCAGCGAAACCTTTGGAACGCCGCTCTATTTTTGTACTAATTTTATGAATAATTAAAATGTGATGCCATAGAATGTTTTGGAAACTTTTTGTAAACTAATTTTTTTGTCAAAACTTATTTAAAACAATAAAACATTTAAAAAATGCAGACTGATCAACTTTAAATGTATTTCAAATTAAATAAACTTAAAATCGCTCATTTAAAAGGCAGACTTCTGAAGCTCCAAAGCTCTTTTGAATTTAATGGCCGGAGCTCTGGAGCATATTAGAAACATTATTAACATTAAGATCTGTCATTAACCTTCCATATCTTGCTACAAGCATTGGGACTTTTGGAAGACCAGGCTTTTTGAATTTAAGTTGGAAGCCCAGTTTACCAATATAGCTTTCGCAAACATTTGCTAACACTCTTTTAAAAGAATACTTTAAAATACCGGAAAATGGACAACTTTGGTAAAGGAAGTAACAAATAATTTTTTCACTTAAAAATTTTTAGTGGATAGACAGAACCTAAATCTTGAGCATAGATTATAGAACATAATTCTTAAGGTGGATTAAAACAGAAAAAATTTTTATTGTTGAAGAATTTTCGAGAATCTTCTAAAAATCTATCCAATTTTTGTTGAACTTTATCGAAACTTTAGCTGTTAAACTTTTCGAAATGCGAAATTCATTGCTGCCAGCGTGATTTTTTGAAATAGCAATTAAAGGATCAAAAATTTGCATAAATTAAATATGAGCTCAAGTGCGAAAAAATTATCCAATTCCCAGCGCTCTTGTTCGGATTATTTGTACCTACCTTGGATTTTTTGGACCTAGTGACCTTGGATTATTTGGACCTAGTTACTTGGATTATTTGGACCTTGGATTATTTGTTCCTGCCCCCGTGATATTACCGCGGAAGGACTTCTTTGTGACCAAAAAATTTATTATTTTAATTTTAATTTTTGATAGTTGCGCCACCATGATGATTTAAAGCTTAATTTTAGTTTTTATGTTTCAGAAAAAAACAATGCGCTGCCTCCGAATTGGCGGGAGCGAATTGTCCCGGTCCCTTCTGAATCTTACAATGTCAGAAAATAATACAAAACAAAATATTTAATTTTTTCTATTAACTAAATATTATGAACGTGCAAAAAAATGGGCAAGGTTTCTTGGCACGAAATGAAAAGCCATTACAATCATGATGGAAACATTAGACACCAATTTCATATTCATGATAAAACTATTTAGTACAGTCATACGAATTTTCTGTGAAACAAGCTGGGTACACAACTAATATTTCTAGAAATCAAGTTCTTTGTTGTTATGTAATAGTAAATAGTAAATCAATGTTTTTTCATAGTTGCGTTAACACTTTCTTCTTTGTCGATACACTTCAAAAGGTGAATTTGTACTTTTGACACTTTGGACGAAGTATGAACCAGTCTAACTTAAACAGATGTGCCGGTTTAATGAACTATTATAAACTATGGCATTATAATGACAAACGCCAGCATCTCTTGATATTTAGTGAAGTTGCGTATTTTTCAGTACTAAAGAGATATTTGTTTTTTGACATCAAAAAGACAAAACAAAGTGAATGTACTTTTAGTTATTTGCATAGGTGAGAACGGTCGGGGAAGCTAGGGGGGGTGGTTACCCGGGGTAAATCGAATTTTGAATTCTAGGAGGGGGTCCCAGGGGGATCCGGACCCCCCTAGCTTTTTAGGGGGGGGGTCGACCCGGGGTGCGAAATTTTGAAATCTAGAGGGGGGTCAGGTAGGGTCCGATGTCCAAAGCAAAACAGTTTTAAACCATAATAACTTTAATAATTGTTCTTTTTATAGGATAATACTACATTTTATTGAATAAAAAGCCATATTCATGTATAAAAAGGGTGTAAAAAGCATGAATATGTAATGAAAATTCACGCTTTTGGAAGAAAATTTAGTATAAAAAAGGTACCTAAAATTTTCCCGAGGAAGGTAGGGTCAGATTTCAAAATCTAGAGGGGGGTCAGGAGTAAAAAATTCGGAAATTTGGGGGGAGGCCTCCCTAGATTTTCGTCTAGGGGGGTCCCAAAATTTCGAGGCTAGAGGGGGGGGGTGGACCCCACCCTGCCCCCCTTTCTCACCTATGGTTATTTGCAAGATTTAAAGTTTATTACAACCAAAAAGTTAACCAAAGTATTAGTTAAATATATTTTGGTGATTTTTTGGTTATTGCAGGTTAGTATAGCATAGCGCTCTCACTAAGATTACCAAAATTAAAAGATTAATTTTTCTTACAAGTAATTTGGAGTATTATTTTCTTACAAATAATTTGGAGTATTAATAATCAATCGCACAATTTTTTGAACTTCGAATAATCAAGTTTGGCATGTCGAAGCAAAATACAGTAATGTTGATGTTTTTTAATCATGGAATTACTGTCTGTACGTACACAAAAAATACCGCACTGAAAAAAAATATTTAAATGAACCTACCTTGCTGACGAAATAATCGATTTATACGACCGTTAAATAAGTAAAAAAAACCACAATAATCTGAATTTTTACAATATAACTACCGTATATATAGACCGTTTAGTCAACGAAATATGCTCGCTCACTTAATTTTTTTTCAGAACGCATCATTTTTGTACAGATAATTGTCACATGTTAGCAACACCAAATGAAATTTCTGTGAAGCATTAAACAAACCACTTTTAAAATTTTTAACCGTGTTAAAAATAACTACAGTTAAAAAAATTAAAATGGTAGGGTAGCTGATTTCAAATCGGCCAGATCTTATTTCGACCACTGGTTGTTATATTGCTGTGTAAAATTATGAAATAAACTGCGTATCGCAGGATAGATCGTCATGTCATCTATCAAGCCATACGCAATAATAGCTGTAGGCCGAAATTAAGGTCTGACCGAATTTAAGTCTGTTATTCTAATAAGTTAAAATTATATTAAAATACATAAAAAAACAGACGGCATTCTGTTCTGACCGAATTTAAGTCTGTTATACTAATAAGTTAAAATTATATTAAAAAAACATAAAAAAAACAGACGGCCTTCTGTTATACACCCAGAATACAGAGCTTTTGAGTTTTACTAACCTCAGGATGGGTGAGAACAGATGCATTTGCACCTTCCACTAGGTTATCGGGTTTGTCTTTTGAAAACTCTGCCATCATATCCAAAAGAAAACTGCTTAACATCGCGGATTTTTTCTCGTCGGAAAGCATGTCGACTACAGCTGTGAGAACATCCCTCTGTTTTGGTTTGTTTTGACTGCATCTGCCGACAACGCGCCTAATGAGCGCCAATTGCAAGGAGTCGCAGCCCTTTTCTTTCGAGATCATTTCCAACATTTCATCCACAATATCATCGCTAAGAAGTGGAACCGTTTTTGTTCTCGCTTCCCCTTGATGCTGTGGTGGCTGTTGAGTTGGAGGCGTGTGGACCCAAGAGTCAACAAGACTTTGTTGTTCCATTCCCGAATAGGGATTGGGGTTCCAACAAGTCTCCTGACCCGGATCAAACTCCTGTCTTTGATAATAACTCTGACCTGATGGAAAAGGTGGTCCACCATGTCTAATAGGCATCCTATTCAAAACCATTGGCATCCTAGTATTATAATTCTGAACAGGACCACCAGGAGGCCCATAGCCAACAGCGGGAAAAATAGGCCGTGAGCCAAGTGGTCCACCATATGGAACGCGAGCGTATAATCCGCTGCGCGGTCCGGCATTTGGAATACCAATCAAATCAGACATCTGAGTCTGAGATGAAAACGGTTGAAAGTCACGATTAGTTGAAAAGTCAATGGCACTTTCATTGTCATTATATAGGTTGGTTTCTATGGGAGTTTTGTAGTAACTATCATAGATAGGTTGTTTGTAATACTTATTATAGTTAGGAGTGGGTTTTTTTCTTTTGTTACCAAGTTTAACGCCACTAAAAGAAGAATTTACACGTTTGTTCTGTACTAATTTACTTAAATTTTTCGAGTTTTTATTTGCATGATTTCCAGTCTTTCCCATTTGTAAATTTCCCAATTCTAGAATATAAAAAAAGATTTTACAAGTACCGCATGCGTATAATCTCCCCAAATTCAAATATTTTTTTTATATTTTTTAATAAAATTTTGGATTAAAATTTATTTATTTTTTATTTATAAAACAAAATAAATTGATATTACGCTTATATTTTACAATTTATAAACATTAATGCGATAAATGGTGTTTTAAACTCAAACTGAACCTTTATAATATTTAAGCAATTAAACAACATATGTCATATTTGACAACAAAATATTGTTAAATATGTTATACAGTTAATAAGGATAACAGTTATAAAAGGCGTAGCTAGGATTTAAAAAAAGAGGGGACAACCCCTAATAAAATTTTCAAAGGGAGAAAAGCGGGGAGCCAGAAGGTCTTTAGTTTAAGCGATTTAAAGGGTGAAATTTAATTTCACACTTTGCGCATAGTGTTACGTCAATTATTACGCCACTTTTTTATTAGTTCTAATAACAATTAAGTACAACCTAAAAACAAAAATCTCAAAAGAAAATAACTTGACACCTTAAAGCTTAAAATTATTGGGGTTTCAAAACAAATTTATAATAAAGTGAACTTTGATCAAATACTAAGCGAAGCAAAGCGGGAGAAAAAAATTTATAAATGGCATTTTGAAACCGCCAAATTTTCAATTTACCCATTTAAAAAAATGAAAAGACCTGGAAGAAATCATAGCCAACATAGTTTAACAAATTTATAAAATTCAAGTGTTTTAACGCAATAACTTCATATTTATTACAATACTTAATAGCTTTTAGTTTAAACAATTGCTTTTTTTCAACTTTAGCAATATAATAAAATAAATAGGATTAAGATCTAAGAAAAAAAAAGTAAAGCGTAAAAAAATTAAAAAAAGGGTGTGTGTGTGTGTGTGTCAGTGTGTGTGTGGAAACACCCCAAACCTCTAAATCCAAAATGTTGCTGATCTCTAATATCATGTTCCGGAATTGCGTCCATTTAGAGCAGAAAAAGTTCAGAAACCTGGTTTTTTAAATAAGCAATTTTAAGCTTATTTAGGCTTGAAATAAATATTTTAAGTTTTTGTAACCGCATTTTAGGACTTTTCTTATTTTCACAAGTTTGAAAAAAATGACAGTTTCGTCACAGTAAATTCACAACTAACATTATTAAAATTAGCTTGGGTCCCTTCACGATGCGACCTGAAAGTGGTGCATAATGTAGTGTGGGTATAATGCGTTTCCAAAAGTAAAAACAAAAAAATGATTTTCGCGCACAGGTTTTTTTGACTGTGCATATTTATATGTTTATAATTATATTTCGTTTAAATCTAATAGCATTTGGTATTATTTGTCTTACTTAGGTGGTACGTAATAGTGTATGCGTGATTAAAATTTATATAATTTCCACCGTATCAGATTTAATTGTTTTAATTTGCTTGTTGAATGCGCAAGGAGCTAGCAATTTGAAATGGTTAAACCTGGTACAGTAGATATTTTGCAAATTTTAACTGCAAATACAATATTATATACCGCCTAGGTATGATCTAGCTAGGTGTTACGTTCAGGTAACCGTGGTGTAGTTTACACACCACAATGTCAGACAAAGCTACTACCATCATTGTATGAAAGCTTTACCGTGTAAGGACGAAAGCTTAACCGTGGTAACGGGGAAAAGGCTATCACGGGAAAGAGTTGAATTATCTCAGTTTACTCAAACTCATTTCATGAGACTTACTTTTGGTGGACTCCTTAGGGGACGAAGAAGAAGTCTGAATATCTGGTTTTGTAGTGATTGAGTTCCATTCTCTGGCGTGAAATTTACGGAAATGGGCTACTAAAATAAACAGGAAAAATCATATTACAAAGGATCATCCAAACAAATATTATTTGTTTCAATTAATTATTTTCTGTAAAATGCCGTCTTCAATAGTATTTTTTTAGAGCAGGGATGGGCCGGCGATGGATCGTGTTAATACATATCGTCCTTACTACGGCAAAATGAGCCACAGTTCGTATAAAATATGTGTGCCTGTGACTCATTTTAAATTTAAGACAGGACCATATTACTCGCAGAATGAGTCAGACACAGTCATGTGTATTTTATAATGACAGTGGCTCATTTTGCCGTAGTAACAACGAATGTATACAGCATTTTTAAAAAAAGATCTGGAAATTCTACAGAAAACATTCAATTGAAAATTGAAAATACTTTGTTTCAAAAGCCCCTAATTTTTTTTAACATTTACAGTTCTATTTGGTTGTTGTTGTTGGTCCAACTCCATCATCATTCTGGGGGTCTGAGAAGATTTAGGAATATGGCTGCTTACTTAGGTTGTCTCCATAGCCCATAGGTCTTCTGGTCTCAGCGCCGTGGGTTTAGCTGTTCAGCTGAACAGGTGTTTAGTGTCATGGGGGCCCTTTATACAGGTGGGCCCAGGTCTGGAATGTTGCTGTCAATCCTGTGTTGATAAGAGTTCAGGAGTCTGCAGTATTCACACCTCAGCTGCGATAACGTCATTCTGCTGGATCTCAGTAGGTCTTTTTTAGAACTATCTATCTCTGATGGGCGGCGACCCAGTACTGGATTTGGAGCATATGCAGCGATCATTGAGGTTACAGTCTGTCTGTGTACGACAGATTTCGCCTTTTTGAGTTTTTTATTGTTGGGGACGCCAACAATTAAGTTCTCAACGGATACTCAGGTGTTGACGAGATTTCGTTTCAGGTTTCTAGGCGCTGCTTCTGCTTGGAGATGTTTATGTCCAGGATGGTTAGGAGAGTCGAAACAATTTATCAGGTATTGTTTTGATATCATTGTCGCGTGTTCCTTTGTCTTCAGAATCTTGATTTCCTGGTGAAGATGGTCAATTGAAGATATTCTATGGCAACCTGTAATGATTCTCAGAGCTTTGTATGCAACTTTGCAATTTGGAATTTCTGCCAACTGGATTTGCTGATGGTGGGGGCCCAAATAGAAGCAGCATATTCTGCAACCAATCTTCCAATAGCCTTGTAGGCATAGATGAACAAGAGGGGGGGGGTAGGGTGGGGTCCACCCCCTCTAGCCTCGAAATTTTGGGGCCCCCTAGAAAAAAATCCATGGCCCCCCTTCTCCCAAATTTTCGAATTTTTTACCCCTGACCCCCTCTAGATTTTGAAATCTGACCCCCCCTTCCCTCTCAAGAAAATTTAAAGTACTTTTTTATACTAAATTTTCCCCTACAAACGTAAATTTTTAACACAAATTCATGTTTTTACACCCTTTTTATACCTAAATATCGTTTTTTATTCAATAAAAAAGTAGTATTATCTTATAAAAAAACTATTATTAAAATTTAATGGTTTAAAAGTATTTTGCTTCGGAAATTTGACACTTATCTGACCCCCCTCTAGGTTTCAAAATCTTTCACCCCCGGTCGACCCCCCCTAGAAAGCTAGGGGGGTTCGACCCCCCCTAGGACCCCCTAGGACCCTATTTTAAAATGTCATTTACCCGGGGTAAACACCCCCACCCTAGCTTTTTGACCGTGTTCATCTATGCTTGTAGGTAAGTGACAGCGTTTCCTTGTCCTGTCCCCAGTTGGATCCAGATAGCACTTTTAAGATATTATTGCGTTCTCTGACCCTGTTTGCTGGTAATTTGTAGTGGGGGGGGGCAAAGGTGTACATGGTGTCGTGAGTGACACCCAAGATCTTTGGTTCTTTGGACAATGAAAGAAGCTTGTCATTTACATAAACTTTTGTGTGGGTCTTGGCCTGAGCGCTGTGCGGTGTAAACAGCGTGACAGACGATAATTTCTGCACAATCCATCTTAAACATCTTGGCGCAAATGAAACCTCATATCTGACGAAATTGTTTAACCTATCACTCCTATCTTGCAAAATTCCATCCATCTGAAAGAAGTCGATTATTGTGCCGCTCCTGAAGCCAGGCAAAGACCCAGCCAACTCCAAGTCTTATAGACCGGTTTTGTTGGTGTCTATGGAGCGGCTTCCACGCAGTGACACTGCCCAGATCCAGTAATGGAAATGGTCAACAGCTCTACCTCTTTTCCAGTCAACTCAGACAATCTTCGCCACTGCTGACTGCCAATGCGACACTTCACATCCTTTTTCTATAATCGGCGGCCAAAATGGCTGTCGAAAAAACTGATGACTCTGTCCGGAGACATTCATCCAAACCCCGGCCCCAACAAGAAGCAATATTTTTGTGCAAACTGTAATAAAACTGTTAATAGAAACAGCGTCCGAAGCACTAAATGTAACAATTGGGTGCATCTAAAATGTAGTGACCTACAAAGTCTAAAACAATACAACCAAAATTTTTCATGTAACAACTGCAGGTTCTCTCCACATCCAGACCTGTGCACTGCCCCCTGGGTTGTAATGGAGGGGCAATTCCAAAACGGGGGGCAGGGGGGGCAATAAAACGGGGGGGGCAAGTAGGGGGGTGGTCTACTGGGGGTGGAGGTGGTCTACTCTTCTTTGTACACCATTTGATCAACTACAAAATTAATTTGGATACTCAACAGAATGATCCACATGCAGAAATGCATGACATTCACATTCACTTCAAAAATACTGCCCTTTCAATCACCAACCTATAAATTCCACCGTCCAGCTCCTGCACTACCAATTACCAGCCTAATATAGCCAATCTTTTAAACAATCAGGATAGTATCATTCTTGGAGATATCAATGCACACCATGAACTCTGGCACTCAAGCCTCACTGACGCCAGAGGCGACTTCATTGCACACATCATCAACAACTCAAACATGGCATCTCTAAACACAAACACACTCACACGCATCCCTTCAAATGGGAATCCAACATCGCCAGATATCTCCCTCATTTCAGAATCACTGCTTACCTCCTTGGACTGGAAAACTGTTACCACATTGAGTTCTGATCACCTCCCAATAATCGTCAGCTTTTGAACCAATCAGACAATAGCGCCCAAAACCAGAAAAACTTTTAACAACCTCAACAAAGCCAACTGGACCAACTACAAAAACGAAATAGAAATAAAATTACTTAATCTCTCAGCTCCAACAAAAGTCAAAAAAGATGAAAAAACGTTTAGAAATGTATTAGTCAAAACTTCCTTACACCACATACCAGCTGGTCGTCACAACAATTTTCAAGCCAACCTAACTCCAGAAACTATAAAGCTTATCAACAAAAGAGACAATCTATGCAAAACTAACACACTTTCAAACCAAATACAAGAGCTCAACCAAAAAATCCACAACCAAATCCGCACCAACGCTGCCAAAAAATGGCATTCATATCTGGACACTTTCAGCCATAAAACCAACTTCTGTAAATTTTGACAAACCATAAAGTCACTAGATAACAAACAATCTCCCACCCAAATTGCGCCATAAACTTCAATGAAAATTTAATCAACGACCCTCAATTACTAACAAACAACTTCAATAAACAAGTTACTCCAAACAAACCTTTCAACACATCTAAAGAAAATCAAAAATTAATTAGACACATTAAAAAATCAATCAAGAACCTAAAAATATCACAACCACAGAAGTAGAAAATGCCATAAAATCATCTAACAACTACAAAGCTTTTGGTCCAGACAATCTAACTATTTTCCACCTTAAAAACCTTGGTCCTCTTGGCATTCAATATCTAACTGATCTGTGCAATTTATCACTAAAAACAAATAGCATACCTACAATCTGGAAAACGGAACCATAATACCACTCATCAAACCTGGAAAGGATCTCATCTCTACTTCTTACAGACAAATTTCACTTCTCTGCCCAGCTATAAAAGTTTTGAAAAAGTAATCCAGCCGATCCTTCTCCAACATCTACAACACTGCCCAGATCAGCACGGCTTCAATTCAAACCCAAACACTCAACAACTACTGCTCTCCTTCAACTTACCAACAAAATAGCAACCGGTTTCAACCAAAAAGCTCCACCCAAACAAACAATAGTAGCAGCTTTCACCATCAGCATAGAAATTTCAATCAGCAAGATAGCAAACAGCCCACTTCCAGCCTATCTAATCAGATGGATAAGTGGTTATCTCAGAGGCAGAATCAACCAAACTTCTTTCAGAGACTCAATCTCCAAACCCAAGATAGTACAAACAGGCGTGCCTCAAGGCTCAATCATTTCACCAACTCTCTTTAACTTCTACATATCGGACATATTTCCCCCACCTGCCGACGTCAAAATCGTCTCCTACGCTGACGACACCACAATCTACTCCACTGGAAACAACATAGCCAATATGGAAACAAATCTCACCAATTATCTCAACACTCTAAATCAATACCTAGATCTCAACCACCTCAAATTATTAACAGAAAAATCAACAGTTACACTTTTCTCTCTATCCTCACAAGAATACAACTACCATCCAAAAGTGACCATACGAAATTAACTTTTACCGCTCAACAAAAACCCCAAAATCCTAGTGTCACTTTCGGTCCAGAACTAACCTTCAACAACCACATTACCACCATAGGTGTTTTTGGAGGGGGACAGAGGGGTCACAGGATTAGGTGAACAGGTCACAGAACAGCAAATCACCTGAGAAAAAACTGGCTACGCTAACTGACTAACCGGTTTTGTTACTGTGCCCTGCCAGTAAGATCTTTGAGAGAACATTACTCTCAACACTAGACGAACACCTGATAAACAAGAACCATCAAAATGGATTTCGCCCACTACATTCAACCATCACAGCTCTAAACAACTTAAACGGTTCTATTTGGTTGGAAGATACAGTGATTCCATGCAGTTATGACCTTATTTGTGTCAAAATTTATTTTAGTGGAGCGTAATTCTTAGACTCATAAATGAACGCTAATTTATTTATCAAAATCAATGTAAAAAAACTTCTATAAATTAACTACATTAACATACAATATTCCGATATGGCAGTCAATAACAAAATTCTATTATACAATCGACTTGAAACAATTTAATACATATTGGCACGAAAGCATTTACATGTAAATTTATAAACTTTAAAAGAAATAACTCACAAAGATTCTTTGGATGACCATCCACAAATTCGCTGCAATAAGGACAAACTCTTGGATCTCTTTCGCCCCCAGGAGGAATAACACTAAATTAGTCCAGAATTAAACTAAATTTTACTTTGTGTTTGTTTAATTAATTATATATTATATTCTTGTTTTTTCTTGTAAAATACTACCAGTTTATTTATTTAAGTTTTATTTTTTATTAATAGCGCTAGTACACTCATTAACCATAATTTTAATCTTGATCTTTGCCACTTTAAATGCAAAACATTAAAAAAAGACGTATTTGCCTTTTGTTCAAAAATAAGTTTAAAATTAAGACATCTGATAGTTTAAACCATTCTCAGATTGAATTTATACTAATTTCCCAACTCTTGCTTTTCAGTTATATTATTGAAAATAAAAAAATGCTAGGAAGATTGAAACTTTTAATCATTAATTTTTACTTGTGAACAATATATTTGTGAGCTGAACAAATAGTATCTCCTCCATAAAACATTTTTCCACAATATTGACATCCTCTCGGTTGCTTACATTTTGGAGCGTATGGCATTTTGGCTTTTTTTATTAAAAGAGGAACAATGGGAACAACCTACAGCAAAAACAAAAAAAACTTACTAAAAACAATATTAAAATTCAATTGATAATAATGTCGGGTTATAATGATATATTATAACATTTTGTGAAAAAACACATGTTTTACATTCATATTTTTAAACAAAAATTTACGTTAAAACCCAACTCGATTTTTTTAAGATTAACATTAATGATAGGGTGGACCATATATGTTCACAAGCAGAATAAAAAAAATAAGAAGCTGAAATAAAATTAATTCATTTCAAAATTTAGAATCAGTGTTCTTCAACATGCTGTTAAGCTGCGATAATTTAAAAAAATATTATTGGTGTAGGGCATACATGGGCACGGGGGGGTAGAGAGAAAAGGGAGAAAAGGTTAACCCCCCCAATTTTGGAAAAATGAAGAAAAAAATGTCTTTAAAATGACTTCTAACTGCCTCCAAACTTAAGTTTTGAGTCCAAAATGAATGTTTTAAACAGTAAAAAGCGTAAAAAATGCAATAAAAAAGGGTTTGTTGACTTAAAATTAGCGTTTTTTACCTATATCTTCTTCAAAATCGAAAAACGATATGGGTAAAATGCACTCCAGAAAAAAAATTGCTCCCGATATTGCTATTTTGCGTTTCTTGGATTTTAACCCCCCCCCCAATTTGGGGTTTAACAACCACTCCCCTCCCCACTCCAGATCAACTTGCCCATGTATGGTTTAGGAAAATCTTTACTAGAAGATCGCTTTGAACATATTTTTGTCTTTATTTACCATAAAATCGATCAAACTATAGTCTATACAAAAATGATGCGGACTGGCTACAACATTCTTTAAAAGGTTATATCTTCATAATCTAGGGACGTTAGGGCAGAATATGTACGGGACATATATCGGATCATAGCTCAGACTCTTAGCTATCTTCTTAAAAAGGTTAGAAAATATTGTTTTTCTATGACTTCATCACTACAGTCGGTGCCGTGAAAAAACCTGGTCCCAAAAAAAAACTTTTTTATTAGTACGAGATACGAAACGCCGCTTGGTATGCTTTTAGACCACAATTTCTTGAGTTTTTTCCTAAAAATATGAGCAAAATCGGCTCGCTGAAGTTTTTTTATGGTGCGTTGAATTCGCGCGGTTTTCGCGATTTTTCGCCAAATTAATACACTAGAGAGGAGGCCAAACAAAAATGCCAAAAAATTTTATCAAAAAATAACAATTTTTTTATTTTAGGTTTGCGTCAAAAAACCTAATATTAAACTTACAATAAGCTGTTAAAAATGATGAATTTAAAATTTGGAAGCATTCGTATGCTGGCAGCAGCAAATCTTTAAATTTAAAAGTTTTACAAAAAACAACTTTAGGAGATTAGTTTTATTTTAGTTTTTTTTTATTTAAAAAATTAAAAAGTGGTCCGAATAACCCATGAAAACGCAATATAAATTTTCGTAAAAATTCCAAAATACTTCCTTGCGCTATGGAAATTTTCGTCATTACATCATAATTATAGGTGTTTTTGGGGAGGAGGGGACAGAGGGGTCCACCATTCCCTAGAGCCAAAATTTCGGACCCCCTCAGAAAAAATCCAGGGCCCCCCTCCCCCCAAAGCTCGAGAGCGGTCCGGCCTGACCCCTCCCCCTAGCGAGGCTGACCACCCTCCCGACCAATTTGGAAGTATATTTTTGTATTTACTGTCAAAAACACGGTTTTTTAGTTAAAAACAGTGTTTAAATACACTTTTTAGGCCTAAATAGGCGGTTTTAGTACATAAAATTCAATATTAGACCTAAAAACACTTAAATGAATGAGTTAAAAAAATTTTGATAAAAAATTTGACCCCCCTGACCCCCCCAAATTTGAAATCTCGCACCCGGGGTCGAAAACCCCTAAAAAGCAAGGGGGGTCCGGACCCCCCTGGACCCCCCTAAAAAATTTTGGCCTTCCACCCGGAGCCTTTCACCCCCCCCCCCTAGCGGACTCGACCAAAAACATCTATGGTCATAATAAATGATTTTTTTTGGCTCTTCCGCAATTAAAATGAAGCAATTTAGACTAGATTGCGGATTCAAACGTTCTTACACAAAAAATAACATTACTTCAAAAAACTACATTTGGATATTGGCAAAAGTTAGGAGACATAGTTATTAGAAATTTGTTTGTGTTGAAAAACGGGGAAACATGTTTGCAATTAAGAAAACACTTAAAAAAACATTTTTTAGCTATGACATTTGAGAATTCCGTAGGATTTTAACTTTGAAAATATGTTTTTCTAACAAAATAACCTGGAAATTTGAAAAAAATGAATTTTTAAGGCTTAATTTTTTGAAAAAACATTTAATTTAAAGGTTAGTTCTACCAGCATACGGGCTTGGAATGCTTCCAAATTTTAAATTCGTCATTTTTGACAGCTTATTGTAAGCTTAATATTAGGTTTTTTGAGACAAACTTAAAATAAAAAGTCGTGATTTTTTGATAAATTTTACGTTTTTAATGGTTAAAAAAAATTACGAAGAAAAAATTTCGGCATTTGTTTGGTTTCCTAGATCCCGGGGAGTCATCCTCCCAAAAAATGTTTTGGTCAAAAGTAAGAGTTAAAAAATGGCGGACATTTAATAACATGATTAAAATCGCACACAAAAGCTATCGTTTTTCCGGTGTATTAATTTGGCGAAAAATCACAAAAACCGCGCGCATTTAACGCATCATAAAAAAAGCCGATTTCGCTAAAATTTTTAGAAAAACTCGAAAAAATGAGTTTTAACAGCTTACAAAGCGGCGTTTCTTATCTTGTACTAACAAAAAAGTTTTATTGTTTTTTCACGGCATCGGCCGTATTGATGACGTAGTTTAACCTTTTTAAAAAAAATAGGTAAGAGACTGAGTTATGCTCCGATATTTTCCCTTACATATTCTACCTTCAGTTTTGGAGATATAACCTACCAAAGTTTGAGTTTTGTCGCCAGTTCGCATCATTTTTGTATAGATTATAGATATTTTTTAGGTACCGTGAAAAAGTACTTTTAAAATATGAACTCTCTTTTGAAGTTTTTGTTGTTTCCTGTTAGCTTGACAATGTCAAGCCCTCAGTAGCTCGAAGAGGGCATAGGTAGACAGGTTGGTAGGGGCAGGGGGGTTATACCACCCAAAAATCTCGCAACTGCCGACAACTCCCCTTAAACTTAAGAATGTGCTACGGACATTACCTACTATATCAGTGCGCTTTTTTTCCAGCAGGGCTTTTAAATTGTTGCGCTATTTAACTCTAACTGCTTTAGATTTAATTGTTGTATAATTCTGAGCTAAGTTTTAAAAAACAAATGAAGAGCATGGTCATTAAAATCATCCTCAGAATGTCTTGGCTGCGAAACAATCAAATTTTTTATTTCTAAAAAATAAAATCTTTTCTAATTTTATTCTTTAATTAATCAAGTTTCCTCCAATGAAAACAAGCGAAATGCTATCTTGGATTATTTGGATCTACTGAAATCTTTTTTGGCTTATTAATTCGCACTTGTTTAACACTGGCGTGCATAGGTGGGCAGCATTCCGGTTTTTTTTTTGGGAGGAGGGTATATGCGTATACCCGACCCCGAAATCGGGGGGGGGGGGTTCCAATTTTTTTTGGGGTACACCTCAAATATCTCATTTATAGCGTTTTTAGTAATGGGAAACCCATATTTTAGAGGGGAGTTGTCATGGCCATGATGGACAAACACAAGTTTTAGGAGAAACAATGTCGGCAGTAGTCGGGATTTTTGGGGAAGGTGATATAAACCCTCCCCCTGCCCACCTATGCTGGCGAGTCAATTTTTAATTATTTTTGAAAAGTTAAGAAGAATACATTCAACACTCCACATTAGTTAGATTTTGACTTTGGATTCCTTGTTAACACACTCTTGTATGGACAGACCTGTGCACGGTCTGAAAATGCCCGTTTTATTGGAAGACCCCCCCCCCCCCCCGTTTTATTGCCCCCCCCCCCCCCCCCGCCAAAAAATGAAAAAAGTACCCTAAAATATATGACGCCCCATTTTTAACCTATGATAACGCCATAATTTCGCGAATTTTTTGCAGTTTTTCGCTTATTTCAATGTATTTTAAGCCATTTTAGACCTATTTTTACCTTATTTGCCCACTTTTTGTCCCTTTTTCCCCTTTTCCTTTCTTTTTTTCTATTTTTTTCCTTTTTTTCTCTTTTTTCTTTCCCCCCTGCTTGCCCCCCCCCCGTTTTATTGCCACCCCCAATTTCAAAAAAGTTGCCCCCCCCTTACCCCCATTTTGAAGATTGCCCCTCCCCCCCCCCGTTTTAACCCCGGGGGGGCAGTGCACATGTCTGTATGGAGGTATATTTTACTCAAGGAGTCTGAAAATAGCTACATCGAATTAATTTTGAAACCCGCCAGGAAATTACAATTTGTAAAACAAAAACTTTTTGAAAAATCCAGAAGTTTTTGGTTTTGAAGATACCTTAGAGAATTTTAAAAAACAAAGTTGGAAGTTTATTTTACTGTAAGAATAGACACACTAATTATTTTGCAGGTATGTCTAAATAAACAATATTAAATTTTAAAAAATTGTCAAGATGTTGATTTCTCGAATATTGGAAATGGTTATTGGTGACAAACATTTTTTGATATATAAAAAAATCAAATCATCCTAAAACCGTATATTCATATTGTTATTTTTGTTTTATTTTTAGTTACAATAGCAATAATAGTTTTAATTTTGTTAAATTGATACCCCAAATATTGCGATTGATTCTTATTATTACTATTTATTATTTTGTTTGAAAATACAAAATAATCACAACAAAAATATTAAAAATATTAAAAGACTAGTAAGTTTTTATCATTAAAATAAAAACAAAAAAAGTAATGGTGGATAACTATTATTATCTTAAATTTGTGTTTTTAGCAAAAACGCTAAAAATTTGGAGATTTATATGTTTTGGGCAACCAACGCGCTTCAGCTTAATTTAGTATGTAGTATAGTGTAGGTGGCTCAACTAACTTTAACCAAAACAAATTTTGCTTCTTGTCAACTTGGTAGCCATCATGTGTAATTTTGATTTTGGCTGGTTATTTAAATTATTTTGGTACTTTTGATTTTTCCCTGATACTCGTAAGTTTGCGCAAAGTTCGTGACAATAAATTGAACTGTTCAACGCAACCAACATTTGGGGTCATAAGCCGAAAGCCTAAAACAAAAATATTAAGTACTATTAAATACATAAAATTTTTGTAACATTAAGATCATTTTCACAAAGAAATAAAGTTAGTATAAAAATAAAAAGACATTAGCGATAGCTAATCAGGTTCAACATTGTATTTTTTGCAGTTTTCAATGTGATGGTCTGTTTTCTTGGGTACATTTACCTTTGTTCTTAAGGCCGTTTTTGTAGAGTGTATCAAAAGCCTTAAACACAAAATAAAAATGACTCACAAGATTTAATGAACTATTTGTTAAGAAAAAAATTTAAAACGGTACCTCTACAGCATAATGGAAAAATTGGTTGGAATGGGGGGGTTAAAAAGCCCAAATTAGGGGGGGGGTTAATAACGGGGAAACGGAAAATACCTTTTTTCTGGAGTGTAATGTACCCATATCGTATTTCGAAAAGCCCTTTTTATTGGGTTTTTGCGCCTTTTTTACTGTTTAAAAAATTCATTTTTACCTCAAAAATTAAGTCTGGGGAGGCAGTTAAAAGTCATTTTGAAAGACAATTTTTTTCATTTTCGAAAATTGAGGGGGGGAGAGTAACGATAACCTTTTTCTCCTCCCCACTTCTTACTAGAGTGAGGGAGGTTAGCCCCTCGTGTGTAGGTGTATGCACTACACCATTAACTCATAAAAATTCTATTCTGTAGAAAAATGTTTACTGCTGAATAAGGACTAAATGTAAACTGTGAAACGTTACAGTATCTCGTCGATTCGTAAAAAGTTTTATTTTACTAGATAGCAAAAGCTTAGGTGTTGGCTATCAGCTAAAACTACAAAAAACTGATGCTAATTAATTACGCCATAACTAAAGCCGTTACAGTTAAAAAATAAAGAATTGCATCCAAAAAACAACCTTCTATTATTTGGCTAATATAATAAGAGCAGGCGCTTTGGTGAGCTTGGAAAAAGAAAACTTGCCTTAAATATTAAGCACGAATTTATTGCAGTCTTTTTCATATGACCCTTTTATCAGGCTTGTTTTCCTTTCGCTTTTTTAAAAAATTAATTTTGTATTCAATGGCGTAATTAGGATTTTATTGGGGGCGTTATGGGGGTAAATAGGTGTCCCATCAAGAGGTCTGCGGATGGTCGCCCCCACAAATATGGAGCTTTGGAGCGGGAGTCCAAAAGCAGGGTCAAGGGGCAGAACCTTTTGCGCTTGACTTAAGATAGCTAGCGATATAAAAAAAATGCAAGGCAGTTGTAAAATTAATAAAATAATAAAATTAATAAACAGTAATAAACTATTTTTTTTAGATTTAATGAGAGTATTTACCTTGTTTACGCATTTACGGCCATGTAAGTAATTAACCTTTGCTATACACCACTGCCCGCCTTCGTTGTTTTGAATTTTAAATAAATTATATAATTGGTATGGCTTATTGTAATTTTACACTGATAGTGAAGGGTTTACTATTATCACTCGTATTTCTTTCCTTTTGAAGAGTGGAACAACGGTAAACCGGAGCATGGCCAATGAAGGGTTCGCTACCAAGGCCAAATTTTTTTTTCACTAAATCGAAAACTTATATTTTTGTGATTTCTTCCTTTCTAATAAACTCAACGATTGTATACGGGGAGTGCGACCAAGAAGCAGTTAAGCAAATTACTAAAATCACTGTATTCTTATTTTGATGTAAATAACTTTTTAAAAAATAGATATAAAAATTAAGTAAAATAAATGCTTTATCCGGGAGCTTTTTGGTATTGTCTTTTTAGCTGTTTGAGCATCGAGCTATTTTTCAAAAAATGTTCAAATAATTTTTAAAAAAATTATAGGAAGAAAAAACTTATGAGACTTTTAGGTTTAACTCAAAATCCTGTTTAAAGGGTGGTGACTTTTACAGATTTTAAAAACTAACATGCTCTAGCACATATTTCAATTATATTGTTTGGTGTCTTGTAACTCGAATTAAAACAACTAGTTTTTAATTAAAGGCTGTGGTACCGCGTCGAACTTTTTGTCTTCAATTTTAATGATTTTTTGTAAAGTTCTTAGGTTCTGCCTTTTTGGAGGGGCAGGGGTAAAGTAATTTTAAAAGATTATGTGAAAGGTTTATGAGAAAACCTTACTCCTGCCCCCTTTTTGGAAGAAACTAAGTACCGCATTTTTAAGCAGAACAAAATTTTAAACTCAATGTTTTTAACGAAATTTGAATGTTTTGTTTAAAAAAACACACAGCAATTTTAAATTTTTTTGTTTAATAAAAACTAGTACAATTGCCCAAAATTACTAAACATGATATGCTATCATAACAAACAAGTTCTTTAAGATTTTTAAACTATAACTTACTCTGCAATATAAATATTTTATTTTAACTGATTCAACTGAATTCGGATGATTTTCTTCTTCTGTTAATGT
>JASAMX010015337.1:0-22130 GCA_030248175.1 Microlaimidae sp. YZB2_3
CCACCTTTTCTCGCTCCGGCCCCCCAGTCAACCATTCCTGGCTACGCCCCTGCGCCAAAGTCGACTTTGGAGTGGCTGTCTATATTTTTCAGCACCAGTGCGCTGTTTCATAAATGTTAGGAACATTTAATTCTTTTTAAATATTTACAAAGAAATGAAATCCTATGCTAAAGCATAGTGATAAATGCAAGATATATTTATGCAAATTTTCGGTTTTTTATAAGTTTTTCCAAAAGTCTATTGCATTTTGATTTCTTTGTAGCTTTCTACAAAAAAGAAATGGACTTCAACAAAAAAATAGCATGTTGGGAACTTTTATGAAACAGCGCCCTGGTTATTCAATCTTGGTGAGGAGTTGTCACGACTTCCGTTGTGTTAATGTTTCAGAAATATGACGCCTTATAAATACGAGTTTTAATTTAACACTGTAGAGCGATGGTGTAACGCAGCACGTCAGTCAATGAGGAGGCTGTGGATTACAGGTTCAAGTACTGTATCGCTCATTTTTCAGCCGAAAAAGCTAAAAACAGCAAATTGTTTCGCAAATTTTCTTTCAAAAACTCGATTTATTCGTCCTCATATTTCTGGACGTTACAGATTGGATCGGTCTGCTTTGGCAAAAAAACTCTAAGCTAAAATTGAAATCGCATTTTTGTACTTTTTATCAATGTTTCAAATATGTTTAAGCAAATTTCATTTTAAAAGCTTTTTCAAGTGAAATACAACCATTTAATAATACAAGTAGCCCGTGTCAGCCATACGGCTGACAATAAATTTTTCCCGCATTTTTATATTCATTTACTATTTTTCTTTTCAAAATTCAACCCTTTTATGCCGTTCCCGTGACTGTAAGCTTTACAGTGATACCTCAGTTACCCACTCTAATTTTAATTGGGGAAAAGGGTCTTTCCCTTTTTTGGTGAAAATATGTTGTCCAGCATAAAGATGTCCATGCTAATTTTTTATTAATTTCAACCACCTTATGATACTTCCTGAACTATAAGGTTTTCCATAATATCTCATTTATCCTAGTTTTTTTCTGTAGTTGAGAAGGAAGGTTCTTCCATCTTTGGTAAAAATATGTTGTCCAATATAAAGATGACCATGTTACTTTTTTTAAAATTTTAACCCATTTATGAAATTCTCCAGACTGTAAGGTTTGCAATGATACCTCATTTAACTCAATCCGTTTTGTGGTTGAAGAGAAGGGTCCTCCCTTTTGGTGAAAATGCGTTGTCCAGCATAAAAATGTCCTTGTTATTTATTTTTTGAAAAATTCAACCCTTTTATGACATTCTTTAAAATTCAAGCTTTGCAATGATATCTTATTTAGCCCAATCCTTTTTGTGGTTAAGGAGAAAGGTCATTCCTCCTTTAAGTAAAAAAACGTTGTCCAGCGTAAATATTCCCATGTTCATTTTTCCAAAAACATGATATTTTGGCTTCACATTGGCGAATTACTCATACCAATAAGTTTGAGCCAATTTGAAGATAAATTTTTTTTCAACTTTTTTTCAACAAAGTCCATTATCCATAGAGCCCTGTTTTTGTGAAAATGTGTTGTCCAACCAAAAGATGTCCATGCAATTTTTTTTAATTTCAGCCCCTTTATGACATTCCCCTGTCTGCAAGCTTTTCAATGATATCTCATTTGATTTAGCCTAATCCTTTTGCTGGTTGGTGAGGAAGGTCTTTCCTCTTTTTAGTGAAAAAACGGTGTCCAGTGTCCATGTTAATTTTATTAAAAACAATGACATTTTGGTTTTACATTGGATAATTACTCTTATCAATAAGTTCGAGCCAATTCAAAGATAAAAAATTTTCATTTTTTCAAAATCCATAGGTTTCCTCTTTTTGTGAAAATGTTTTGTCCAGGCTAAAAATGTCCATGCAATTTTTTTTCTAAATTTCAACCTCCTTATGACATTTTTCGGACCGTAAGCTTTGCAATGATATCTCATTTACCCCAATCCCTTTTGTGGTTGGTGAGCAAAGTAATTCCCTTCTTTAATGAAAAAACGTTGTCCAGTATAAAAATGTTCATGTTCAATTTTCCAAAAATCATGATAGTCTGGCTTTACATTACCTAATTACTCTTTCCAATAAGTTTGAGCCAATTCTGAGTTAAAATTTTTTTAAGTTCCAAAATCCATAGGGTCCCCCCTTTGGTAAAAACGCGTTGTCCAGTATAAAGATGTCCATGTAAGTTGTTTTCAAATTTCAACCCCCTTACAACATTCCCTGGGGTATAAGCTTTCCAACGATACCTCATTCACCTTAATCCGTTGGGTGGTTAGGGAGGAGTTAGGGAACACACAGACAGACACACACACACACACACACACACACACACAGACATTACGTCTATTTATATATAGATAGTTTGTTTTGAAAATAATATTTTGCAATTTTTTTAGCGATATAAAATATAAAATAAAAATATTAAAAAAAAGATCTGCCTAAAACTGAAGTCTCCGAGGCTCAAATTAAGGGCGTAACCCCTCTCCGCTTGAAAGAAATAAAGAATAAGCGCGAGAGCAAAGAAATTTTTTAAAAAAGTTGCCATTGATTATGTAACAAATTGTTATTTAGTTGCGTAACACGTTTTTTGCACGTGTTATTTTCTCAAAGAAAGAGTGGTTACTTGAACACCCTGCAATTTCCCCTGATGGGATTAATCTTTAGTTTTTGTACTATTTTTTTGAAAAACTAAAACGCAATGTCATAGGGTTTAGGGTCGATGGAGCCGAGGGAACTTGGAGCCAAAAATAAACATCGCTAAAACCTATACCTAAGCCTAAGCAAAGCCTAAAAAAAGATAAAAAATTTTTCCGGCGGCTCC
The DNA here is from genome assembly GCA_030248175.1 of Microlaimidae sp. YZB2_3. Classification (NCBI taxonomy): domain Eukaryota; kingdom Metazoa; phylum Nematoda; class Chromadorea; order Desmodorida; family Microlaimidae; species Microlaimidae sp. YZB2_3. The sequence continues at coordinate 2,843 of JASAMX010015337.1, forward strand.
AAGTTCCCTACTTACGGCTCTAAAGACCCCGTACCTGTCATAGATTACATATTGTATTTTGTCCAAAATTTTTTTAACTAATTTTTTAAACCCTAAAAACGATAACCGCAATTTTGTAATATAAAACATATTTCAAATTTAAATAAGCTTGAAATCGCTCATATTTAAAAGGTAGAGTTCTTGAGTTTTAAATAGCGGAAGTTTCAAAGCATGATATAGGGGAGGGAAATTGTAAAATCACTAATTACGACAATTATTTTAAATATTCCAGGACTGCAAACATTTAAATAGTTAAGATTTCTTAACCATCATAATATTCTTTTTTTTCTTCTTTATTATATTATTATTTTTATTGTCCACATTAAAGCATCTTGCATTACAAACATAATAAGAGAACGCCACGGATAAATAGTCGGACATCATAATTATTTTAATTGAAAATCATATTCTTTTTTCTATTTTATTCATCAAAATTTAGGCTTTTCAAAACTTCACATGGCAAAGCCACGAATTTATAAACCTTGTGGCTGTGCACAAGCCATAATATAAACAATTCCATAATGAAATATAATTATATATTATATCATATATTGTAATATTTATATAATATACTTCGAAATTATAAGCAAATATGTTTACTTCTATTTTTTACAATGGTTCAATTATATTTGGCTGATCTCTTAAGTTTGTATGGGGATATGAGCGGACCAATTAAAATTGTTCGGTTATGGCGTGTTTTTTTAACGAATTTGGAGTTTGGACGCAGATTTTTTTCCCGCCTTTTTACAAAATATATACAAATTAGTAACTTTTTCCTTTAAAAAATTGTCATTCTTCTCTCAAATTGAGTAATTAGGTTTATAATTGTTAGAATAAAGTATTTAATATTAAACAAAGGTGGATAAAATGATCATCCCGGACAAAGGTGTGACATTCGTGTTTAACAAAGACGGTCATGTGAAAGACAACCCAGCGGACGGACGGGTGTCATCGTGACGGACGGATCCGGATGTCATCGTGATGAACGGGTGTCATCGTTACAGACGGGTGTCACGATAAATACTTTAAAAACCCTTTTTCCAAAAAGATTTTGTCTTGCTGGCTGATCTTCAAACACGATTTCAATTTAATATGTATCCTTGACAAAAATTTGAATAAATAAAAAAAATAAATGCTTAAAAAAACAATAAACAAAAATAAATAAGAAAGAATGTATTACTGTAATAAATATTTATATTATATTGCAGCATCGCTCTGACAAAAATTAAACCAACCTAAAAAGATCAAATTTAAGCCCCCTTTTGGTACAAAAATACTGCCAAAACCAGCTAAAACAAGAGATTTGTATCAATTAGTCAAAAAATTAAGAACGAAAAAAATAACGCTCGATTAAAAAGGGATTCGAAATTTAAACTCGGAGCTGGCGAAATCAAAATTTCTTGCCCTACTCAAAATTTTCTACTCGGCTGTCACAATTCCTATCATAGAAGTTCTAAACACCCTATAAACTGTGCTTTGTCTTCAAAAAATTAAGTTCCTAAAATACGTACATATTGGACACGTGGACAAAAAAGGAACAAAAAACAGCAGAACTGGAACTCCACAAAGAGCAGTCACGAGGTAAGAAAACTCGTCGTGAAATTGCAGACAAAAAGATGCAAAAAGAGAAAAATCGGTTGAGAATAAAACGCAAAACTGAGGAAATTCTCAAGAAACAAGAAAAAGAGAAAGCGCAGAATGCTAGAACCACATGTTCTCAACCTGTAGCTGTAACTCACCTAACTGCCGGGGCTCAGCGACCCCATGGCATGGCCTCAAATCAAGAAATTCCACTAAATTTAGCTGGTTGCACCTGGATGGACCAAGAAAGGAGAGAAACACAGCGTCACCTGTTTCCCCTCTGCGTGCATTAGGCTGAGGAGCTCATGAACAGCGTTTTCACGGCATTAGTCTAAATACCATAATCAATATAATTATCGGTGATTATGAGCAGCAAGTATTACGTGAAGCTTCCTCATTGGGAATAATTAACCGAGTCCCAAACGCAGACAATACTCGATTCTATTGTAGTCGTGATTTACCTACACTCGTGCAGCAAATTGGGGATAAAAAGGCTAGTGTCGAACTAACCACATCTGAACCAGTATCCTCCGTTGTGATAACTATGGACGAACCTTTTGATGACATTGAGGCCAACAATACCCAAAAATCAGTTAGCAAAACTAAAACCAAACATAAAATAAGTAATAACAATACTACCGAAATAAGTAAAAAGAAAAGTAAACAAAAAGACCCAATCGACGAACCTATGGATCTGAGTAGGCGATCTTGGTGGTCAATTTCACAAACTGAAAACCGACAAGCTTCTACTCTGGGGGTCAACCCGACCGGTACGGTGTTAGCCCCTCAGCCGACTACTACCACGGGAGGATCAGGAGCGGGTCGTAGCATGGCGCTACAACAGGCACCATGGTTTGGTAATGTCACTCGTTAAGAGGATGAGCAAAACAGACAGTTAGGCATTTGTGCACAAAAATATCGTAAATTAATGCAAGCAATTGAAGATTCAAGGAACCAGGAGGCAGAAATTCAGTATCTATTGGGGGTACATTTACCAATTTCTTTTCCACATCAACTAACGGGGTCATAGCAACCTTTTCCTGTTCAAACCATAGTAACTACTACTAATTAAAATCCTATTTCCTTACCTCAAACAGTTCAATCACAACCAACACCAGTTTTCTCACATCAATTAAATCCACCTACTAAACACCTTCAATTCCATATAATTTCCAATTTTCACATCAGTTAGGGGGGCCTCCTCAAACTAAATCACCTGCACCTTCCGTTGTTTCCTTGTCTCACCAATTGACCGCTTGCCCAAAGCTAGCTCAAGCTCTATTAATAACGCCGCCTGCACCAACGCTACGGTTAACTCCGCTTTCATCAAATCAGCCTAGGCTACCTATTCCTTCTTTTCCCCCAGGAGGTACGCGTCCTCCCACAACAGACCCATTCGATAGTCCTTTATCACAGACATCATCTACTTATAGTCAACTTCATCAAGTCACAGGTACTACGAGGCCGAGTATCTTCCAAACCAATCCGTTCTTACAAAATTTGCAACACCAATTGCAACAGCAAGTGAACACCTGGGGGCAAATCCACTAAAAGCGGGCTTGGAACGTGCCAAGATAGCAGGTGTTTAAATAGCGCCCAACTACAGGCTTTTAATATCATTTGCGGGAATTTTTTGAGGAAAAAATTAAATTTAATGGGCGGAGCTTTTTTGATCAACTCTTGTTGAAATAAAGATTTTCCGCGTAAAAAACATTGCAGAAAAAAAATAGAAAATATTTCTTTGGAAGTAAAGTTAAAAAATGGATTGAACTAAAAATGTCCGTTTTAAGACAAAATTAATACCTTTTTTATATGCAATTTGTGATTTTTTAAAACTTTATTTTATTAATATATTTTGTGATGCTAAATTATTATGGTGTTAAACCGATCTAAACAATTAGGTGCTAAAAGAGCCCTTTTATTTTGTTGAAAGTTGTGCTTGTTTAGCCTAAGGTTTGTTGGCACGTGGTTGCGTGCCAACAAAACACCAGGCTTCGGCCTACATTACAGTGTAGTGTACAGGTTTTATTAAAATTACAGTTTAAATTAAATTAGTTTATAATCACTGATTATCTATTTTTTAATAATATCCCGTTTAGCTTATAGTTGTGTTTCTATATATACAATACATTTATTAACATATACAGTTTATTTTTTTTGTTTATAAATTTGTTTCGTAAATTATTTAGTGCTCAAATAGCACGTTGTTTCAACCCCAGGCTGTCTTGGCACGTTCTAAGCCCGCTTTTAGTGGACTCGCCCCTGAAGTATTACACAGGCTCAATAATGAAACCCCTAGTCAAAGACAAAAAAGGAAACAAGATTTAAAGGCTTTAGTTTGGTCCTATACTGGGCACAAACGTACAAGTACAACATGGGATTTGTCTGGTTTGCTGCATGACCCCAGTATGAGCAGTATTTTGTCAACTTTTACCCCATCTGCTAGAGGTGGTTTAACAGCACTGACGGGTCGTTCATCGGCTTGAGGAAGGCCGCAAGCAGACTCATCCCCCATTATTGCTAAACAAACAAAAGTCAGGTCTAAGCGAGAAGCGTTAGAATACAAAGTTGCTCCACAGGGTATGTTAGCGGTATGCCCATTGCGTCCTACCACGCCACCGCAACAACCATTAATTTTCAACAAGCGTAAACGCCACCACTCAGAAGATAAGTAATTAACCAAAAATAAATCACAAACTAAATTCACAAGTACAAAATCTCCTCAAAAACAACAAACAAAAAGTAAAGGTATATGGAAACGTATCAATCACAAAAATTTCAATTACCGTTCCTCAACCGTTACCCGGTTTGTATTACCCCAACAAAGATAGGCCACCTAATGCGCCACGCTCTAGGAGGGACCAACCCAAACCCCAAGCTAGAAGGGCTTTTACGGATAGCGAAGGGTCGCCTCTGAGAAAACAAACAAAACCTGGGGCACCATTATCGGATTTACCTGATAGGAAATTACCCTCATTTCTAAAACCCGGGAGTAGTATATTGGTCCGGTATCACCTCAACCATACAACGCTTCACCAGTTGAACAAAATCCACTAGTAGTAGATCTCACTCAACTGGACTATGACAGTCGTATAATTGTGCTACGAATCACTCCTGCGCAATGGGAAACACATCCATTGTATAAGCAGTCCTTTTTGGTTACATTATTACAAGTCCTAATTTCAGTGTTCAGAAATGAATGTTTTTTCAGGTAAAATGAACTGTCCGTGTAAAAAGGCTTTTTACTGCAACTCCAGATGTCAAAAGGAACATTGGGAACAGCACAAACTCAACTGTTCCCTTTCCTTTTAGAACCGCCTGTGATAAAACGGTTTTGAAATTTTGATACTGAAAATTATTTTAAAATATGTGTTCTGGAGCTATCAGTTTTATTTACTTTGAAGCGCGTCTCCAAGTCTAGTTTTTCCAGAAGTCACTAAGTAGGGTAGTCCATTTAATTTCAGCACTTTTCCCAATTGGGCATTATTGATTTTGGACTATAATCTTTGGTAATCCTGGACGGAATACGACGTTTGATAGCTCAAATGAGAGCTAATTATATGTAGATTACTGTCGTGAGCTGTTTATTTGTTATGTTATGATATTTTCATGTGAAATTGTGTGATTTATAAAAAATAAAATTGTTACTCGTTTTTAGAACATGGACATTTCATGATTACGCAATAAATTGGTTTAAAAATTAAACTGTCCTGGTAAAATTTAGTCTATTTTCGGAATTTTTAGTCCCCCTGGTTCTACGTTGCGTCTGTGGTGAGCAATCGTTATAAAATAAAATAGTGTAATTTTGGCACTCATATTTTGCAGGTAAAAACGGATTGAATTAAGTGGTCGGGTGTTAAATTGTAGTTGTAAATAGTTAAAAAACAACGTTGAAATGTGTAGGGGTCTTAGCATTGCACTTAAACTCGATTAAGGGGGTCCTTTTAAAAAGTGCCGAAATTAAATGCACTTTTTTTCCAAATTTAGCCCATTTTGATACCGTTTGGCATTTTAGCTGTAACCTTTTGCCAGTTACACGTTGAACAACAAGTAGAAGCTTAAATTAAAGAAAACTGTCTGAAGATAATGATAGGCTTTTAAATTTTTGAAAATGATGATTTTTTTACTGAGAAACAGTCAATTGTTTGTAAAGTGCCGAAATTAAATGCACAAAATTTCGGCAATTTTCCATTTTTTTAAAAACTGATTTAATTAAGTAAAAAATTACTTTCGAACAGTGAAGCTTTTGTGACGCAACGCAGTATCGTGAAAGCTTCAAAATGAGCTATCAAACATAAAAATCGGGCCATACAGTAAAAAGTTACATTGGAAAAACAAAAAAGTGCCGAAATTAAATGCACTACCCTAGTCCCGGTTGGTGGTTTTAAAATACTCACTACAAATTTTTTCGACATTAAAATGTGTTTACATAGGGTTACTATTTCTTACTTTTTATATACAAAACGCTTTCAAAAAGACACAAATACTCTTAACACAGTCTTACACACACAATTCTAACATTTTGACAGCATACATCTTGCATTCAGCTCCAACCGCATTATCTGCTTCTAGATATTACATATGCTTAGCAACAATAGGCATTGAATTTCATCATGTAAGAGCCTTGTTTCACACAGGAGCATGTATTTCTATCATTAACAAGAGCATGGCCATAATGTTATGATCGACTGTTCAGTTTTTACAATGTCATGAGTCAGCCACAGCCTTATCAGGCAAAGTAAGATTAGTTGCAGCCGGTAAAGTCCAGCTTCAAATTGGTGGACTATGTCTTTATGAAAAAGTTTTTATTCAACCCGCTAGCCCAGTTCCATTTTTGTTAGGAACATCCGTTTTTACACAGATGGGTCTCATAACCTTTGACTTTTCAAATGATCTGATCGAGCTTACTAATGGTGTTAATATATCCATGAATGAAACCCTGGTATTTCTGACGCATAATATTTCTATCATTGATCTTGTTGACACGTCTATCATTCCTGCTCGACATGAAAAATTATTATGGGCTAAAGTCAATGCCCCAATGCCTGATAATGTCAATCTTCTAAGTGACTCGGCTCTTCTGTCCTTCCTAAGGACAGGTCTTCTTGTAGCACGGATTATCACCAAGAATCAAGATGGTTGTGCTCTGATCCAATTACTTAACCCAACTACATTGCCAATCACCCTGCATAACAATACCTGTATTACAGAAATGTAATGAATTCTGAATTAATTTCCAATGTTCTTAAAAGACCCAAGGATCATCCTAATCTGGAAGTTATTTTGTTTTCCGCCGCAGAGCCCACTACAAATCAAGACCGACCACCAGACTTTGACCCTGTAAAAGAAGTTAATTTTTAAAAAAGTCAGCTTACTGAGAATCAAAAATTTGAATTAGCTAAAGTACTTCAAGCTACTAGCAATGTATTTTCCTCAGGACCATACGACACAGGTCAAACTTCCTTGTCACGCCATGAAGTAGACATTGGCAATAACGCACCTTGTTGTTAAAAACCGTATAGAGTCCCTGAAAGTCAAAAGAAAATAATCTATGATGAAATCGAAACAATGTTAGATAAAGGAGTCATTAAGGAATCAAAAAGCCCTTACACAAGTTCGATAGTGATCGTCAGAAAAAAAGACAGAACAAATCAATTTTACATTGACTATAGAGGTCTAAATAAAATAACCAAAAAAGACGCTTTTCCATTACCACGAATTTACTAAATCCTAGATTTACTACGCATTGCTGTATATTTCTTGACCCTTGATCTTCTGTCACGATACTGGCAGGTAGAAATGAAGGGAGAGGATAAGGAAAAACAGCATTTGTTAGTCCTACAGCAGGACTTTATGAATTTAACGTCCTTCTTTTCGGACTTTGTAATGCACCCTCTACGTTACAATGGCTCATGGAGCTAGTTCTTACAGGTCTCCGATGGCAGTCTTGCCTAGTCTACATTGATGATATCATTGTATTTTCTAAATCTTTTCACACTCATCTCTGGAATCTTTCCACAGCTTTTAGTCGTCTTCATAACACTAAATTAAAATTAAAACCAAAAAAGTGTACCTTCGGTGGTAAGTCTGTTGAGTTTTTGGGCCACATTGTAAGTCAAGACGGTGCAAGACCAAACTTGGACAAAATTGCATGTGTAAAGGACTTCAAAGTCCCTTGCACACAAAAAGAGATCCGTTGTTTTCATGGTTTGTCCAATTTCTATCTTCAATTTATTAAAAAATTTTCTCAAACAGCTAGTCCTTTGTATGCTCTCATGGGTAAAAAGAAGCGTTTCTATTGGACACAGTGCCAAGAAGCATTCGATGTGCTCAAAGAAAAGTTTTGCTCCTCTGATATCCTAGCCTTCCCTAATTTTTTGAAACCCTTTTTATTGGCCACAAATGCTTCTAACACAGGCATCGGTGCATTACTTTTGCAGGTGTTGAAGGATGGTGAGCGTCCGATTGCGTACGCTAGCCAAAAGTTTAGCTCTGCTGAGAGGAATTATGCGACAATCGAACGCGAAGCGTTAGCTATTGTATGGGCAGTAAAACACTTTAAACCCTACTTGCAGGGACATCAGTTTACAATAGCTACAGACCACGCACCACTGAAATACATTTTCACATTGGGCAGATCTACTTTGGAACATCTGAAACGATGGGCATATCAACTCACAGAAAACATTTCAGACAAAATTGAGTATAAAACAGGAAAGAGTAACAGGAACGCCGACGCACTTTTGAGGATCCCTCCTCCAGATGGTGCTGAAACTGACCCGGACTTTCCTTTCCAGAACAAAGGTAATCAAACCTTAATCAAAAAACCAATTTTATGTGTTAACGACATAGCGATAGATACCAAAACTGCAGATTGTCTTTAACCCAATCAACGTAATCCTGTCATTGTCAGACTTCCTGACATTGATGTCGAAAAGCTTGATTCTGCTCTTTTAGTTTTTCTAACGTCTTCTGACAACGATACCTCATCGCTTATTAAATAACAAAAGGAAGATCCTCAATTTCGATATCGATATCAATATCTAGACACAAATGAGCTTCCCAAGAAACGTGCTGATCAAGAGATGATTATTTGTTGGTCCAAAAACTATTTTCTTAAGGATGATATTCTCATGCATGCCTTAGGTCAACGAAGTTGTTGAAGCCCCCAGTTTTCAGGTCAAATTGTCTTACCGCAAGGACCACGTCAAATCAAAGCCTGACATTCCTCTCACGACGACATTCTATCTGCTCATCTTGGTATGCATTGTACATTGGCGAAACTTGTTCTTCGTTTCTTCTAACCAAAAATGAGTGGCAACGTTAATAAATGCGTAAAATCTTCCAACGCATGCCAAAGAAGGAAGTCAGATACCCAAGCAGCTCAACTAGAGATGGTACCTATAACAGTAGGAAACATTTTTGATCGGATTGCTATTGGATATTCTGGGTCTCTTAACACAAACAGAAAGAGGTAACAAGTACATATTAGTAGTCACAGAATACTTAACTCGCTATGCTATGTGTTTTGCATTGCCTGATCAAAAGGTCAACACCATAGTTCGTGTTCTTCTGGAAAAAGTAATTGCTACACATGGTTGTCCTTTAGAGATACTTACAGACCAAGGTAAAAATTTCCAAAGTCAATTGTTAGCGCAGTTATGCGAGATCACAGACACAAAGAAAATTCTTATGATTGCTTATCATCCACAAACAAACGGGTTAACAGAACGATTTGACCACACTGTAACGACTATGCTTACTCCTTATGTCAACAAGCATCACGATGATTGCGACTTTGTTTTACCGTTGGTAACAAGTGCTTACAACCGGTCCCCTTGGGAATCTATCGGTGAAAGACCTTTTTATCTGATGTTTGGTCGTGACATGCGAGTACCCATTGACTTCAAGTATGAGTTGGATCATTCCCCGTATGTTGATTATAAAGATAATTATCTTGACCATGCTCAAATGGTCATGACACAAGCACATGATCTTGTAAAACAAGTACTGCCTAAAGCTCAGAAACGACAAAAGCGTAATTACGATAAAAGAACTTGCACTAAACCTATCACTATTGATAGCCTAGTCCTTAAATATAACCCTGCTATCAAACCCACAGATTGTGCTAAGTTCGTTAGTTGATGGACGGGACCTTATAAAGTCCTGGATATTGACAAATCTAAGGGTGTTGCGAAGCTAACGCTCGTTTCTGATGCTACAAACAAAGTCGAATGGCAATCTGCAAAGACTTAAACCATACAAACCATGTACCGACACTTTCAAACCAGAACTACGCATACAACCACTTCAAACATGCAAAACACAGTTAGAACCAATTACATTCTGAGACCTTTCGCGAGTCGTTGCTACACACATTTGGAGCCTAAAATTAGCGTCATTCCTCAATCTATCCATATCCATAACATACTTCTTCCTGTCCAGAAGACAGTGACAGCAATGATGAGGAACGGAAACCAGAACTGAAAATCCCAAGGCCATATGCTTCTGATTTCAAAATTGACTGGGAAGGAAAACCGGAAAAACCAGACTATCTGAAAGAAAAGAGGCCTAAGGATATGTCCTGCGCAGAATGGCGTAATAGGTGTCAATGTTAAGCATTTGCCAAACGTCGCAAAGCTTGGTATTGACGTTCTGAACGCCGAGCTCATAAAACAGTAGCACCACTAAAATTTCCCAAAACAAATTCTAAACAAGACAAACCACTTCAGCCTTCTGCAATAATGGATGAGATACTCAAAGTCATGGACACGACAATGTAGGTTCCTCGCTGTTGTTAAATGCATTTTTTCCAAGTGAAAATTTAAAATTAGATAAAATACATGCACTTTGCAGTATTCACATACATTCTTACACGCATATATAAAAATATTGAAAGCAGAAATAAACTTACATAACCGCCTAAACAGCCGATGTCGCTATTTGAACGCTGGTTTTTGTGTTGTGAAGAAACGTTTAAAAGGTAAAATTTATTGAGTAAGGTTATTCCTGGTTCTGATCAACCCATCTTAAAGGAATACGACTTAATGGGCCATGAGAAAACGTTTTTGAATGCATGCATGAAAAAGTAGAAAAGTTGTAAACAGTAAAAAGAAAAAAGTTGTTTAAATAAAACGTACTAAAAGCGCGCTAGAGTGGTTGGGCCAACCACACGGAAACGGCGGTATAAAAAAAACGTATAAATGTTGTATGAATAAGGAAAAAAGTACATTACAAATGAAAAATATAAAAAGTACACGGATCTTTAGGTTGTTAGATTATATTTATTTCTCTTTATTGTTGAAAGTATTTCAGTGACAAAATCACACAACAGCGTTACGTACTTGCAATGAAGGAACCTTCTACCACTTGTCATACCAATAACATCGGTTTACATCCATTAATTAAATCTAATGCGCTCTACATCATATGTAATGTCTCGTCTCTTAAGGCCATCGTTATCTTAATTGTCATTTAAATGGTCAATCTATTATTAATTGCTTGGTAAGCACAAGTATATTGTATTTGGCATTACCCCAATCATATTTGTCATCCCTGTTTTTTCGTCTTGTATAGTATTAGTACACCTATGTGTTATTAAAATCGAAATTTTCCATTTTTATAAATGTTTACTGTGTTATTTAGTCTACTAATACTTCTATTTTATTACCTTTCTTTATGTCCTTCTCTGCACTGTACATACGTTTTTTTCATTTTCTTTCTGCAGTGTATTAATATCAAATTCTATGTTTTGTTATTCGTATGAGTAAGTAGCAAAGGGAATCAGGGAATATATACTAATTGTATTTGTAATTTAGCGAATCCCGTTTTTACATGGGTCGCGCAAAACTGATTAGACGTTCAGCATCAATCAATACTAATTAAAAAATTAGAAGATATCAACAGTTGCAAACGCACTTTTTAAAAAAATGATTTTTGTTAAATTTTTCTTTTTATAGGCAAAAGAATTTAGCTGACCTCGATGATTTGCAGTATTGAATCAACTATTTAAATTAAAAAAAAAAAAAAAATTTCAGCAAAAATAGTTTAATACAAAGGTGGATAATAGGATCATCCGGGACAAAGGTGTGAGCGTGTGACACTCGTGTTTAACAAACGCTCCTCCTCGTTAAGCAAAGGGTAGCAGTGGGGGTGAACGCAGTTCTGTTGGCCCCAATGTCTGCCCACTGGTAGCCGACCCATGTGAAAAACGGGATTCGCTAAATTACAAATACAATTAGTATATATTCCCTGATTCCCTTTGCTACTTACTCATACGAATAACAAAACATAGAATTTGATATTAATACACTGCAGAAAGAAAATGAAAAAAACGTATGTACAGTGCAGAGAAGGACATAAAGAAAGGTAATAAAATAGAAGTATTAGTAGACTAAATAACACAGTAAACATTTATAAAAATGGAAAATTTCGATTTTAATAACACATAGGTGTACTAATACTATACAAGACGAAAAAACCAGGGATAACAAATATAATTTGGGTAATGCCAAATACAATATACTTGTGCTTATCAAGCAATTAATAATAATTAACCATTTAAATACAATTAAGATAACGATGGCCTTAAGAGACAAGACATTACATATGATGTAGAGCGCATTAGATTTAATTAATGATGTAAAGCGATGTTATTGTATGAGAAGTGGTAGAAGGTTCCTTCATTGCAAGTACGTAACGGCTGTTATGTGATTTTTGTCACTTAAATACTTTCAACAATAAAGAGAATAAATATACCTAACAACCTAAAATACCGTGTACTTTTTATATTTTTCATTTGTAATGTACTTTTTTCCTTATTCATACAACATTTATACGTTTTTTTTATAACGCCATTTCCGTGTGGTTGGCCCAACCACTCTAGCGCGCTTTTAGTACGTTTTATTTAAACAACTTTTTTCTTTTTACTATTTACAACTTTTCTACTTTTTCATGCATGCATTCAAAAACGTTTTCTCATGGCCCATAAGTCGTATTCCTTTAAGATGGGTTGATCAGAACCAGGAATAACCTTACTCAATAAATTTTACCTTTTAAACGTTTCTTCACAACACAAAAACCAGCGTTCAAATAGCGACATCGGCTGTTTAGGCGGTTATGTAAGTTTATTTCTGTTTTGCAATGTTTTTTTTTATGAATGCGTGTAAGAATGTATGTGAATACTGTAAAGTGCATGTATTTTATTTAATTTTAAATTTTGACTTAGAAAAAAAAAGCGTTTAACAACAGCGAGGAACCTACATTGTCGAGTCCATACCTTCGAGTATCTCATCCATTATTGTGGGAGGTTGAGGTGGTACGTCTTGTTTAGAATTTGTTTTGAGAAATTTTAATGGAGCTACTATTTTACAAGCTCAGCGTTCCGCATGTCGATACCAAGCTTTGCGACATTTGGCAAATGCTTTACATTGACACCTATTACGCCATTATGCGCGGGGCATACCCTTAGGCCTTGTTTCTACACAGTTTCTGGTTTTTCCTGTTTTCCTTCCCAAATTAATTTTGAAATCAGAAGCATATAGCCTTGGAATTTTTGTTTTTTGGCTTTTGTCTTTGTTATCGCTTTCACTTTCTTCTGGACAGGAAGAAAGTATGTTGTGAATATGGAAAGATTTAGGAATTATGCTAATTTTAGGCTCAAAATGTGTGGTAGCAATGACTCGCGAAAGGTCACAGAATGTTATTGGTTTTCACTGTGTTTTGTACGTTCAAGGTGGTTGTATGCGTCGTTCTGATTTGGAAGTGTTGGTATATGGTTTGTAAGGTTTCAGTCTTTGCAGATTAACCCATTTGACTTTGTTTTTGGCGTCAGAAACAAGCTTAAGTTTTGCAATACCCTTAGATTTGTCAATATCCAGGACTTTTTAAGGTCTCGTATATTGACTAACAAACTTAGCACAATCTGTAGGTTTAATAGCAGGGTTATATTTAAGGACTAGGCTATCAATAGTGATAGGTTCGCCTGCAAGTTCTTTTTAGAATAATTACGCTTTTTGTCGTTTGTTGAGTTTTGAGGCAGCTCTTGTTTTTCAAATCACGTGATGGTGTAAATCATGACCTTTTGCAGCACTATCATCAAGATAGTATTATCTCTTTAATCAACATACGAGGAAAAAGCGACTTTATTTAACGTCAATGGGCACTCAACATGTCACGACCAAACATTAGATAAAAATGCTCTTACCAATAGATTACTGCCAAGGGACCGATTGTAGGCACTTGTTACAAGCAACAATGGCAAAGCGAAGTCCCAATCATTGTGATGCTCATTGACATAAGGGAGTGGGATAGGGTTCCGCCCAGTGTGGTAAATCGTTCTGTTAACCCGTTTGTTGTGCAGATAATAAGCGGTCATAAGAATTTTCTTTGTGTCTGTGATCTCGCATAACTGTACTAATAGGCTTTGGAAATTTTTACCTTGGTCTGTAAGTATCTAAAGGACAACCGTGTATCGCGATTACTTTTGCTAAACCAACGATCACAAACTGTGGTTTTGACCTTTTATTAGCCAATCCAAAAACGCATAACATCATAGCCATTTAAGTAATATTTATGTGACTACTAAATGTACTTGTTACATCTTTCTGTTTTTGTTAAAGGCCCCAGAATATCCATAGCAATCTACTCAACAATATCTCCCCACTGTTATAGGTACCATCTCTAGTTGAGCTGCTTGGGTCTCTGACCTCCTTCTTTGGCATGCATTGGAAGATTTTACGCATTTATTAACGTTGTCACTAATTTGGTTAGAAGAAACAAAGAACAAGTTTCGCCAATGTACAATAGCCTACCGAGATAACAGATAGAATGTCGTAATGAAAGGAATGTTCAGGCTTTGATTTGACGTGGTCCTTGGGTAAGACAATTTGACCTGAAAACTGGGGGCTTCAACAACGTCGTTGACCTAAGGCATGCATGAGAATATCAGTCCTTAAGAAAATAGTTTTAGACCAACAAATAATAATCTCTTGATCAGCACGTTTCTTGGGAAGCTCATTTGTGTCTAGATATTGATATCGATATCAAAATTGAGGATCTTACTTTTGTTATTTAATAAGCGATGAGGTATAGTTGTCTGAAGTATTTAAAAAAGTTGAAAGAGCAGAATCAGAGTTTTTCGACATCAATGTCAGGAAGTCTGATAATGACAGGATTACGTTGATTGGGTTAAAGACAATCTGCAGTTTTGGTATCTATCGCTATGTCGTTAACACATAAAATTGGTTTTTTGAATTAAGGTTTGATTACCTTTGTTCTGGAAAGGAAAGTCCGGGTCAGTTTTGGGCGCGGTGTGAAGAGAAGGGGATCCTGAAAGGTGCGTTGGCGTTCCTGTTACTCTTTCCTGTTTTATACTCAATTTTGTCTGAATTGCTTTCTGTGAGTTGATATGCCATTCGTTTCAGATGTTCCAAAGTAGATGTTCCAATGTGAAAATGTATTTCAGTGGTGCGTGGTTTGTAGCCATTGTAAACTGATGTCCCTGCAAGTACGGTTTAAAGTGTTTTACTGCCCATACAATAGCTAACGCTTCGCGTTCAATTGTCGCATAATTCCTCTCAGCAGAGCTAAACTTTTGGCTAGCGTACGCAATGGGGACACTCACCATCCTTCAACACCTGCAAAAATAACGCACCGATGCCTGTGTTAGAAGCATTTTTGGCCAATAAAAAGGGTTTCAAAAAATTAGGGAAGGCTAGGATATCAGAGGAGCAAAACTTTCTTGAGCACATCAAATGCTTCTTCGCACTGTGTTCCAATAGAAACGCTTCTTTTACCCATGAGAGCATACAAAGGACTAGCTGTTTGGGGGAAAATTTTTAATAAATTGAAGATAGAAATTGGACAAACCATGAAAACAACAGATCTCTTTTTATCTGCAAGGGGCACTTTGAAGCTTTCGCATGCAATTTTGTCCAAGTTTCGTTCTTGCACATCCTTTTACTTACAGATGTGCAAAAATTTCAACAGACTTACCACCGAAGGTACACTTTTTTGGTTTTAATTTTAATTTAGTGTTATGCGAAAAAGCAGCTGAGAGCTGGAGGATTTTAGAGATGATGTGTAAAAGATGAAAACAATATACATCAATGTCGACTAAGCAAGTTACCATCTGGAGACCTGTGAGAACTAGCTCATGAGCACATTCTTAAGCATAGAAGGGTCTATTACAAAGTCCGAAAAGAAGAACATTTTCAGAAACATAAAGTCATGCTATAGGACTAACAAATGCTGTTTTTAACAATGCTGCCTTATCCTCTTCTTCCCTCGTTTCTACCTGCCAGTATCGTGACAGAAGATCAAGGGTCAGAAAATACAGCAATATGTAATGCGTAGTGAATATGGTAATTTTAGTAATACGTAATGGGAAAGACGTCTTTGGTTATTTTATTTAGACCTCTATAGTCCACGATTACAGAACGATCGCTCCCGGGACAATTCGCTCTCGGGACAATTTGCTCCTGGGACAATTTGCTCCCGGAAGTTTTTATAAACGCAAATCTTACCAAACCTACTTCATTAAGGACAATTCGCAGCCTGGAAAATTCGCTCCCTGCCCAATTCGCTACCGGCATTTTTAATAAACTCGATTCTTTTAAAGTAATTTATTCAGACAAAATTAATGGTTTTTTAAACTATTGTTTGTAAAAATGATGAGTAATTTATACAATGATTTGTTTGCAAGCGGGAAAAAATTTTAAAAAGTTATATGTACCAAAAACAATACCTAAGGATAAATTTGCAACCTTTAAAAATTTTTATTGTTCGTTTTGGCAATAGTTATGTGCAATCACGACGGTTAATTCAATGTACACAAAGGTCTCGAGAAGAATTATACGTAATTGGTATATAACGTTGGAACTAAAAAAATGAGCATAAAAAGTTTATAAAACTATTTTGCTCTTTTTTCAACATTTTTCTAAAACAAGCGGTTGTCTATGTTTTTTACTCATGTTTATTACTTAACCACCGTTATATACGAATTATTTCCGTTTCTTCATGATACCTTTGTGTACATTGAATTAATCGTTGTCATTGTTCAGAGTGAGTTTCGTCTGAATGAATTACTTTAAAAGAATCGAGTTTATTAAAAATGCCGGTAGCGAATTAAGCAGGGAGCGAATTCTCGAGGGAGCGATTTGTCCCTAATGAAGTAGGTTTGATAAGATTTGCGTTTATAAAAACTTCCGGGAGCGAATTGTCCAAAATGAAGTTGGTTTGATAATATTTGCGTTTATAAAAACTCCCAGAAGCGAATTGTCCCGGGAGCGATTTGTCCCGGGAGCGAATTATCCTGGGAGCGAATTGTCCTGGAAGCAAATTGTCCCGGGAGCGAAATATCCCGGGAGCGAAATATCCCGGGAGCGAATTGTCCTGGTCCCATTTTACCCATATCATTTTTCGATTTTGAACAAAAAAATAGGTAAAAACCGCTAATTTTGGGTCAAAAAGCCCTTTTTATTGCATTTTTGAGCCTTTTTATTGTTTAAAACATTGATTTTGACCTCAAAACTTAAGTTGGAGGCGGTTAGAAGTCACTCTAAATACATTTTTTTCTTCATTTTTCGAAATTTTTAATTCAAAATCCCTAATTTTAAAAGGAGGAAAATATTGAATAACAGTATTGTCATAACGTATTTATTAAGTACGGCGGTATTCATAAAACTCAAACACTATTTGGACTGGGACAGCTTTCACGCAGAGCAGCCTTTGATTTTCGGTCGCAGTCCAGTTTAGTTTGGTCCTTAGAAAGTGGACTGGTTCTAAAAATCATAGGTAGGCAGGGGGAGGGGTTATATCTCTCCCCCGAAAAAAAATCCCGACACTAAAATAGCCGACACCCCCCCCCCTCCTAAAATTCGGAAGTACGCCGGACACCCCCGCCCCTAAAATTTGGGGGTTTCACGTCTAAGTACAAAAAATAGGTCCAAGTACTTAACGCGTTCCCGTGAAGGCCTTTTCCTCCGCTACAACCGTGAAACCTTACGAAAAAGAAAAAACCTTCGTCTCACGGTGGTATTTTCGTATGACAAATGTCCTACGTAAACCTTACCGCGGTAAGCTCTTCCAATGACCTGCATCAAACATTGTGCGCGAATAGTGCCCAGTGAGCGAGGAAATTGAAACGGTTAAAACAGTATGGTAGCAATATGAACATTTTTGCAACATGGAATACAGACATGGTGCACTGCCCCCCCCCCCCCGGGGTTAAAACCCGGGGGGGGGGGGGCAATTCCAAAATGGGGGGGCAACTTTTTTGAAACGGGGGGGGGCAAGCAGGGGGAAAAGAAAAAAAAAGAGAAAAAAAGAAGGGAAAAGGGACAAAAAAAGCGGAAATAAGGTAAAAATAGGTCTAAGATGGCTTAAATACATTGAAATAGGCTAAAAACTGCAAAAAATTCGCGATGATGGCGTCATCATAGGTCAAAAATGGCGTCATAATTTTAGGCTACTTTTTCATTTTTTGGCGGGGGGGGGAGCAAATCCTCCAATAAAACGGGGGGCTTTTTCAGACCGTGCACAGGTCTGGGAATATCCTACGTAACAAACTTTCCGTGACAACGATCTGGATATTGCTACCGTACCGTTTTAACCATTTTAATTTGCCCGCTTACTGGACACTAGTGCAAAAAATAGGTATGACGGTAGACAACATCTTTGCATCTTTTGTTTTTATGATAATTTTTAAATAATTTTATTTTATTATTTTATTTTATTTTATTTGATAATCTATATAGTATCTATTGTAGGCAAAGTTGTAAGTAACAACAATAAATTCTATTGTAAGACAAGTTGCAGTTAACACAATAGATTCTATTGTAGCACAAGTTGCAAAAATAGTTTTTGCAACTTGCCTTACAATGGGATCTATTGTCGATACTTGCAACTTGGCGTACAATAGAATCTATTGTCCATACTTGCAACTTCGTACAATAGAATCTATTGTCCATACTTGCAACTTGCTTTACAATAGGATCTATTGTCGATACTTGCAACTTACTGTACAATACAATAGAATCTATTGACTAGTTCTGTCTGAATAAAAACAAAACCGAATAAAAACAATACGTGTAAAAGCTTTAGTTTGCGTTTTCTAACCATTAATAAAACTTAATTCACATAAATTTCTCTCAAAGTGGATTAACTTTTACATGAGTTAACCAGCTGTAAATACCACAGTATTAGTTAAGTCACACGTCGTCAAAACGATACAAAAAAAGTATAACGCAAGCGTTACAGTAACCATGAAAAATTTCTGTCAAAAGAAGTTATCGCATTGCGCATTAAACTTTGTAATTTATCATTATTTTCGTATAAAGCAAAACATACCGCCATATTAACGGCTTTTTAAAATCAAATATCAAGTTCTAAGTCCGAAAAACATTGAAAAATTCAGATTTAATATAAGGCGACTTTTTCTTTAATGTTTCTATTTATTACATAAAACAAATTAGCTGTCAATGTATTTGTTAAATTAAAAGTCTGAATTTTTCAATGTTTTTCGGACTTAGAACTAGGGATGCATTGAGCTGCTCACAAATGCTCAATACCAATTGGTACTCACATATATTTAATTGTGAGTACTAAGCTCAAGCTCACAATAAAGCTCAAGCTCACAATTAGCCCAAGCTAATTAGCTTAATTATGA
>JASAMX010015338.1:0-29118 GCA_030248175.1 Microlaimidae sp. YZB2_3
GTTAGGCCTATTGTAGAATATGGATCCGTTGTATGGAACCCACATTTAAAAAAAGATGTAGAGTTAATTGAAAAAGTCCAAAAAAGTTTCACTAGACGACTGTTTAAGAGATGTGGTCTAAATTACACTAACTATGAAAATAGGTTGGTTTTCTTAAAGCTTGAAAAACTTTTTTTCCCAAATAGAGCTATTTCTAGTTGAAATAAATTAAACTCAACTCAAGTTTCTGTAAATTCTGTCAAAAAATTTAGACAATTAATTCATGCTTCTTATGTAGAATTTTGATGTCTTTTTATATGGCTTAGAGTTAGCACAGATGCTTATTTGAAGGCATCTGCCTTCTAAGCTGTTTTTTTAGCATAATAATAATAATATCTACTGTTTTTTTACTGTGTTGCATTTGGATAGCATTCACAAGAACAACATTTGTTCAGTTTTCTTGTATTTTTAAATCTTATTTTTTGATTTTGCATTTTAACAAATTCTTTCTGTACATCTAAGTTTTTTCTATAGTGTTTTTTTATCTGTATTTGTGTTTTCATTCTATGTAATGTTTTTAAATTTGTATTCTGTGATTCACCAATTGTGACATTAATATTTTTGTTTTATATGTTACTATTGCTAAAAAATAAAATATGGGCGAGGGTGTGGGGCACTAAAATGGGGGGAGCAAATCCTTTTAATAAAACGGGGGGGGGGAGGCATTTCGGGAGGGAGGGAGGGTTGGACTTTGCCCAAAGGACGTTTTGTCATAAGTATGTTTTAACAATGCTAAAAGTCTGAAGAATTTAAAAATTTTCAAAAAAAATTGAAAATTTGAAAGTTACATGAACCACCAAAACATGGACAATTAAATTGGTTTGACTTTAAACACTAATTTAAACTTAGTTTTTCATTGATTTATTAATTCTAAGCCTAACAAACCTAAAAAATAAACAAAATTGTAATATAATTGATATTTATCAAAATAAGTTGTTTTTCAAAAATTTTAATTTTTTTCACAACTAAAATATGGTGGGTATTTAAACGGTTAACATAAAAAAACTGTTAGTTACCATGAAAAAAATAAAAGTATATATGTACCTGCCAGACACTTGGTAACACGGAAAAATAATATTAGTTTGATTAAAGCTTAATAAAAAAAATTTTTAATAACATAAATTGTACATGCCAAGAAAGGGCAATTTTTAAATACAAATTGGCTTATAACTTTTTTTTAGAAGTTCAAATCCAAAAAAATAACCACAAAAATGAGGTTTTACATTTTCGATTTATGCTATATAGATGATTTACAATTTTTAATTACTTTTGAATTGGCCAAATCGAATTTTGGCACATGTATGGTACTTGTATGTACCGTTTTGTTTACCTGATGATATTCGTTCCTCTCAGGTTTTTTTGGGTTAAATTCTCCCCAACTCATATTTAAAAATAATTAATGGAAAAAACGGTATTATGTATTATGATATTTTTCAAATACATCAAACAGCTATTTAGGTTGTAATCTGCCGAAGCAAAAGCAAAAGCAAGTAACCAAATTACAACATTCAATGTAAAAGACGTTCATGTATAAATGTGGACGACTTTACTTTTGGACATTTGGCGGAATTTGAATTCTGTTCACTGTTGACAGATTTTATGCAAAAACCTTTGCCTGTCAGAATTGACGCTTCCAAGCAGCCTTTGAGTTTAATTGACGATCGATTAATTTAGCTTAGCTTGATTTTCAGGTTTCGTTACCCACTTACGTTAAAGTTTTTACCCACTACGTTAAAGCTTATCCAAGGTTTTTACCCACATACATTAAATATTGAGAATGGCTCATCACACCCGGAAATACTCTGCCAACAACGAAAACGAACAACTGCGCAACAGAGTGGCAGAACTGGAAGCTGAATGTGACCAGCTGTTGATTCGCGTGGAAAAGCTGGAGAACACCATGGGAAAGCCCAGCAGTATTGATGAAGAGGCTATAGCCAGCATTTGTGCCTGGGTCATCCAGGAACTTTTACCATGGATGGAGGACAGACTAAAAAGGGCGGAATTCCAAAGAGAGCATTCCACCATGGCTGTCATTGCAGGACTACAGGAGTCTGAATCGCCCCAAGAAGAATATGAAAAGGCGAAGAGCTTGGTAAAGGAAACAATTGACAACACGGGAGGGAGCAATATTGTTGTCGATTGTTTCTGTATTGGTAAGAAATTTGATCAAATCTACGCCTTTTAAAAATTCGCTTCCAAACCAACGCTGCCAGAAACCAGTTTGTGCGAAGTAATGGAAAGCTGCGTAAGACTGAGTTTTTTAAAAACATTTATGAAAGACCATCTCTTACTGGTGAGCAGCGTAAAGAACAAATACCATTACTGGCAAAGGGAAAGCAACTGAAAAATGAACAACAACGAAAAATATTTGTTCGATATGGTGATCACGGTGATCCCTTTTTGTATGACTCAGATAAAAACTGCATTCTTGAGATTAAGGGTTTAAACAAAAGGTCAGAATAGGATGAAGTGCAACCCAGTTGCAGTAAAACTTATAGTAAAATTAAAAGTTTTAAAAATCGATCGACAAAATGTAGAAACTCTTCAAATAATATCTCTTAACAGTAGATCACTTTTAAAATATCTGAATGAGTTTGAGCTCTTAATATCTGGAGCAGATGTTAAGTGTTCAGGAGTCCTGGCTGAGTGAGCATATACCCAATTAATTAATAATAAAAAATTCTGATTACAACCTTCTCCGCAAGGATAGGACTCTAAACAAGGGGGGTGGGGTATTAACACTTATAAATAAAAATATAAAATATAGCGAAATTGTAACTCAGAAGAAGTATCACAATCTGGAGGTAATAGTGACTGATCTTATTATTACAAGTAACAAAATCCGTTTAAGGTAGAACTTCACAGTTTTTTTTTGACGACAGATCTTTTTGAATTATATCTTACTATACGTAGTTTGACCTGCTGATTCAATTTTTGACATTCATTTTTCTGTAAAAAAATGTTATCGTCCACAATCATCAAATAACATCAATAAAATACATGTCAAAAATACAAAACATTAATAAAGTTTATTACCAAAAATATTCTATTTTTCCATTTTCTATTTAGCGTATCTTAAATAAATTAAATTAAATATTTAAATTAAAAAGCTAAAAAATAAAAAAAAAAATTTTTCGGCGTTAAAAATATGGTCGAGCGACTACTCGAACCCATGGATCCGATGATCCGA
The DNA here is from genome assembly GCA_030248175.1 of Microlaimidae sp. YZB2_3. Lineage (NCBI taxonomy): Eukaryota > Metazoa > Nematoda > Chromadorea > Desmodorida > Microlaimidae > Microlaimidae sp. YZB2_3. Next base: position 3,233 of record JASAMX010015338.1, read on the forward strand.
GCGCGATGTACTAACCACCGCGCTACGGGGGTCCTCTGGGATTTATAATTAAAAGGAGCTTTTAAAGGAATGGTTCAAAATGTAGTTTCTCGGCGTAAATTAAAAAAAAATTAAATGAAAATTTAAAAAAATTGATAGGTTATTTTTAAACGAAAGTTTGGAAATAGTTAGATATAGGCTTTTACCATTTTTTATTATAAACGAATAAAAAAGGACTTCAGGATTTTTTTACTATATATTTTTGTAAAAAAAGTTTTTTTTGCAATTTAAAAAAAATCCTGAGATCATTTTGAACCCTAACCACCTCTGAAAATTGCCCCCTACATTACCCTAATTTATTATAAAATTTCGCCAAAAATAACAAATCAATTTTTTTAAAAGGCCTTATTGTGGTTTTCAGAGGTAGAATCCATGGACATCTGTTGCGAACTGGACAAACTTTTCGGTGATGTTTTTATAACCACTGGATAGCACAGATTCTTAACTTTTTATAGCACCCCACTTTTATGGGCCAAAAATTAATATTTATAATGATATGCGACTTTTAGTCCAAGTGGTCAAAACTGTGAAGTTCTACCTTAATTAATATATACAGACTTCCTTACATTAAAACTAAAGATGATTTGTTATTATTAGACTTTATTAAATTCTATACAAATAATCATTCACATACAACTATATTAACAGGTGACATGAATTTACCTGGAATAAGATGGGATTCTGATAAAATTCTTAGCAATTCTCAAAATGAAATTAAATATTACACAACATTTTTAGAATTAGGACTCTCTCAACTAGTTCTTGAGCCAACTAGAGACAGAAATTACTTAGATATACTACTTACAAATGACCCTGAAATTTTTAATAGAGTACACTTGGCTGCATATTTTGGAAATTCTGATCATGCTGTAATTTGTAGTAAAATAAATTGTAATCTTTTTAACAATAGTCATAAAACTGATCACTTGGTACCTGACTTTAAAAATGCTGATTACAACAGCATAGCTTTATTTTTAGCTTCTCAAAACTAGGATTTAAATTTTAAATATTTAAATACAGTTCAAGAGTATTGGGATAACTTTGTTGCAATTTTAACTAAATGTATTCATCTGCATGTGCCTTTAATGAATAAGTATAAACAATATTCTAAGAAAAAAGTTCAGTATGCAAAACATATTTATAAACTCCAAAATAAAAAGAAAAAGTTGTGGAAAACTAGACATAGTAACAATAATTTTAAAAATCAATTTAAAACAATTTTAAAACTTTATGCAAATAGTGTCAAAAAATTCAAATCAGATCAAGAAGAAGAGGTTGTTAAATCTCATGATATTGTATTGTATTGTATTGTATTTTATTTTATTTTGACTAAGCAGGGACACACATAAGCAATAGACACATTGCACTGAATTTGTATGCCCCACAAAACATAAGACTAGTAGTAATAATATGAAATACAATAAACCAAAAAGTCAGCCCACCAACCGCTTTTATCCCATTAGGATTCGCGACTCCCATGGAAGATAAGCGATCGGCACCCTAAAACAAATTGGCTGAAGTATTTCAAGATTTGAAAAAAATAAATACATACCAACATAATAATTAAGGAATATTATAGAAAGAAGTAAAAATGTTATATCACATTATAAAAAGGAATATTTCCAAAAAGCTCATGCAAAAAGTTAGAATCACGCATGCGACAATAAAATAGTTTTTTGTTAAGTTCACACAAATCTGTATTTACACTATTCCAAAGTCTAAATACTTTGCCTTAAAGCAGAAAAGTTTTAACGATTCAGGGACTTAGTAGGAACTTCATACTCATAACGATTATTTTGCAGACGTTGAGATCTTCTGAGATTATGGTTTGCAGTCAAATAGAAATAGTCATGGGGTGGAATCCTAAACTCATGGTGATAAGAATAAATGAGCCTTGTTCGATAACTTGCTGCAGTTAATCCTATTGAAGGAATTCCACTTAGATGTTGTAGGTGTTCATATGAATTGACATAGTTTTTGAAAATCATTTGGAGTCCAGATTTAAGAGCTTTATCTAACAAAAGTCTGTCTTTTTGGAACACTGGGTAATAAACTGCAAGTCCATATGCCATTGATGGAAAGATTGTACTAAAAAATATTTGATTAAGAATTGTGGAACTAACATTTTTACCTAACAGTTTAGTTAAGGCACCAGTAGATTTACGTAATGCCACATTTTTAATTTCCACATGTTTGCTCCAAGACAAACGCTCATCTACAGTCAATCCCAAATATTTATAGTTTTTAACCTTCTCAATTATATGATTGCTGAGCTTTAGATCAACATATAAAAAAGTATTTTGATTTATTGATAAAACCAAGGATCCTAAAGAATCGCAATAGGCTATATAAAGTAAAGGGCCCAATTTTGACCCCTGCGGAACCCCACTTAAGACAGGCATCTTTCTTGAAAAAGTATTTTCCACTTTAACCTTAAAGTAGCGATCTGAAAGATAAGATTTAATATAACTTAGAATACTATTACAAACACCAAATTCATTTTGCAGACATTTTAGTAAATTTTGATGAGGGACTGAGTCAAACGCTTTACTGATATCAAAAAAAACAGCAACAACTTTAGTTGAAGCACCGCGTGACCTACAAAAATCAAAACCGCTGCAAATATATTCTTCAAACATAAGTAAGGCGTCAACTGTATTTCGGCATCTGCGAAAACCATATTGAATAATAGAAAGTAGTGGATCTAAATAAAACTTTAAGATTTCGATCATATGTGCTTCACATATTTTTGAAACCACACTTGTTAGTGAAATAGGACGAAAATCGTTTGATGTAATTTCTGTAGATTTTTTGGGTACAGGGGTGATTGAAGTTTGTTTCCAAGGTTCTGGGAAGCAGCAGTCTAAAATCGAACGGTTAATTAATTTAGTGAGAGAACTTGAAAGATATTGGTTATTTTTATAAGTATATAAACAAATCGCTAAAATCCAAGGAAGCTATTCCTCCAATACAATGTGTAGATGGTAGTTTTGAAACTGAAGATTCTGAAAAAGCAAAAATTTTTGGTGAATATTTTGCCTCTGTCTTCACCAAAGATAATAATAATTTTCCATATTTTGAACCAAAAAACAATCAAATACTTGAAAACATAAATTTTACTGTAAGAGATGTTTTAAAATTTTATAAAAAACTGCCTAATAAATTCCCTCGTTCTCCTGATGGCATTCCTGCTTTTTTTCCAAAGCGATTAGCAAAAGTTATTGCAGAACCCCTTTCTAAAATATTCCAAAGATCTTTTGATTCAGGTGAACTTCCAAGTGATTGGAAAATTGCACTTACTACACCAGTGTACAAAAAATGTTCAAAATGTCAAAAAGAAAAGTATTGTCCAATTTCTCTTACATGTTTTTCTTGTAAAATAATGGAACAGATTGTAAAAGCTGAGCTTTCTATCTTTTTTGTAAATATATTATCTCACCTTCAGCATGGTTTTAAAGACAAAAGCTCAACAGTTACACAACTTCTTGATGTTTACAATGATTGGACTTTAGCTTTTCAATGTAAAAAATCAGTTGATGTAGTTTACTTGGATTTTGCTAAAGCTTTTGATACTGTATCGCATCAAAAGCTTTTGTTTAAATTAAATAAATATGGAGTTTCTGGTAAGCTTCTAAAATGGATAGAAGCTTTTTTAACTAATAGAGAAATGAAAATAGTAATAAACAATACTTTTTCGCCTTCATACCCAGTTACAAGCTCAGTACCACAGGGTTCAGTTTTGGGACCGTTTTTCTTTCTTGTTTATGTAAACGATATTGTCAATTGTGTCCAAAATTCAGAAATTAGACTTTTTGCAGATGATGCAAAGGTTTATACTTGTTTTTCAGACTCAAATGATAATCAAATTAAATTACAAGATGATCTAAATAGAATTGCCCAATGGGCCCAAGATTGGCAGCTCAATTTATCTAAAAATAAATGTGAAGTACTACATTTAAATATTTGTAAAAATGTACACAAAACGGATTATTACTTAAATAATAAGAAGCTACCTAAAACTAATATGGTAAAAGACTTAGGTGTGTTCATCACTAGTGACTTAAAGTTTTCAATACATTGTAAAAAACAGCAAGTAAAGCTTTAAAAACAGTTAACTTAATTTTTAGATGTTTCAAATCACAATCCATTAAAAACTATCTAATTGCTTATAAAAGTTTTGTGCGTCCTAATGTTGAGTACGCAAGTGTTGTTTGGAATCCATATATGGCTAAGGATAAATATATTTTAGAGAAAGTCCAACGTTATTTTACTAAATGAGTTTTTAAGGTTTGCAAATTAAAAGATACTGGATATATAAACAGACTAAATACACTTAATCTAGAAACTTTAGAGAAAAGAAGAGAAAAAGATGGATATGTTTGAAACATTTAAAATCTTAAATCAACTTGTAAATTTAAACCCTGAGAAATATTTTGTTCCTAACCCTAATCCAACCAGAGGACATTCAAAAAAACTCAAAAAAGATCACTCAAGAGTCAATTGCCGAAAATACAGTTTTTTTAGTGGAGTTATAAGTAAATGGAATTATCTAAATGAAAATCAAGTCAGTTCCAAAACATTGTACCAATTTAAAAAATCTTTGAAGAATTAAGTCATGGTAATAATGACTAAATAAACAGCTTTACTTTTCTAAAGCCTTTAGTCATTTTTTTTCTAGTAAGTCTAAATCAGCCAGGTCTTCTCTCAACTTTGTAATCTGTGTTTTTGTAACTCAACTGGGTTGCAATCACATTTGTGTTTTCTATTGTTTTCTTGATGTTTTACTAGAAAAATAAAAATCTTAAATCTTAAACCCGAAGGTCAATTGGTACAAATATAAAAAACTTTTTCTTCAATTTTTTTCTTCAAACTTTTTCTTCAAAAAAAAACTTCAATTGTAAAAGCTTTTTCTTTGTTTTATGGGCTTATTTTTATTGAATAAACCTGCAATTAAATAACTACAGACAGTTAATTGTTTACTCGACAACTGGGTGCACGACTAACTAACTAACTAAGGAAAAAAATGAAGTATGTCACATAAAAAAAGAATAACCATAAACACGCGAAGCGCGAAAAAATTTTTTATAGCCCTTTTATACCGTTTAGGATTTGGAACCCCATGGAGCTCTCCTTTTCGAAATTTTGTTTAAGGTTGGACCCCCCTTTCCGAAATCCTGGCTACGCCCATGGTTTTTGGTACATGTAACTAAATTATTTTCTCGTTTGCAAACTTTAATAGTTGTTAGCAAGTCTTTAAAAAAATATGTCAAAACCTTAAAAAACACAACTTTCAATAACCCTTTGTTTTTGTTAAATTATTTTTGGCGTAAAAAATATTTCAACATAAAATTACTTTTGTTACAGCCTCCCAACTTTAAATAAAACCTGGTGAAAAATCTATTCCATCCGAATGAGTTTTTTTATACTTTTAATCTAAAAAAAAACAAAAAACAAAATCCGCCTTAATTTCGGCCACCTTTCAGGTTAAAAAAAAACAAAAACAAAAGCCCAAAACGCAAAAAACTTTTACATAAACCAAAATTATCAACGTTAAGATAAACAAGACGTTACAAAAGTTATGGAGGGATATAATTCTATTCAACCAGCCCTTGCCTATCTTATGGATCTTTATTATTCAAAATCAAACCGTATCCTTTAATTTTATCATTAAGACCAAACGGAAAATCTGTACCTAAAACATGTATTCAAAAATTTTCTCGGTTTATTAATTCATTTTTATTATTATTTTTTAAGTTTTCTAAAACATGTATTTTTATATCTTCAGCAGAATGTTTGCCTACATTAAAACGCTTGACTAAATAGCTATCCTTAGTATTTTTAGTAACATCTGTTGATCGAACCTAAAGGCAAACCAAACGTAGCTGCAACAGTGTGTATACGTGTTCATTAAACAACTATTTTCTTTTTTATGTCACAAAATAAGAATTATTCCTAAACTACCATCTGAAGTTGATTTCTACTTCAAATCTTTCATTTTCTGAATTCTGATTGGCTGATACGAATGACGTCAGATTCTCATGATTTAAGTGGTTATTTAATGGGGGCATTTTTCAGTCCAACAAACAACTGCTGCAGCCACGTTGGGTTTACCTTTAGTCCTGAGATTTCTATTACTTTCTCCTACATATTGCATTTCGCATACCTAGCAAGTTATGACGTACACTATGTTTTTAGTATTAGAATTTAAGCAATTATTAATTTTATTGCAAAAACTTTTTTTAGTAGCATAGACCGGAATTCACAAAGCAAAATTTAAAAATTTCTGTTACACTTAAAAATCAGTGGAGGTTTGAATTTTTTCTATTAGTGACCGAAGTTAAGGCGAGGCGCGTGCCATTAACTTCGGCCACTTAGAAAAAACTGGCTATACCTATTGCTAAAACCAAACAATAAAAATTTTTAAAGGTTGCAAATTTATCCTTAGGTATTGTATTCCTGGTACACATAACTTATTTTTTTTCGTTTGCAAACTTTTATAGCTATTGGCAAGACTTTAAATAATTATGTCAAAACCTTAAAAAACAAAAGTTTAATAATACGTGTTTTTTGTTCAATTATGTTTGGTGTGAAAAAATATTTCAACATAAAATGGCTTTTGTTACAGCCAGCCAACTTTAAAGAAATCCTGGTAAAAATTTTATTCCACTCTATTGAGTTTGTTTATATTTTTAAAATAAAAATAACAAAAAAACCAAATCCGCCTTAATTTTGGCCACCTTTTTGGGTTTAAAAAACAAAAAAAAAAGCCTAAAACACAAAAAAAAGATTACATAGCCCAAAATTATCAACTTTAAGGGTAAACAAGACGTTAAAAAAGTTATAGAGTGGTATAATTCCACTCCAACCCTTGCCTATTTCTGATGTTTCATATCTGATTGAATCTCTCCGCCAAGGAAATAACCTGCCTTTTTTTTACTATATTTCAAATATCTTTGAGACGGTCCTACCGGTCTATTGATAATTTAAACCTAGTCAATTGGGAGTTGGATAACTTCAATCCGCACAGATGTTCACTATGTAAATCTTATGACTGCATCTCTCCGCCAAAAAAATAACCTGATCTTTAAAAGTGTTTCAATATTATTCTTGAGAAATTCCTTCCAGTCTATCCATAGTCCTATCCATCCTAGTAAATTATGGATTAGGTAACACCACCAGTGCGCATGATCGTGAAAATCGTGTTAAACATGTTCTTCAAACTGAATTTCAAGGTGACCGAAATTAATGGGTTCTTAAATTGCGCAGTTAGTTAAACGCATTGCAAAGTGCTTTCGAAAAAAACATAAAAACATAAAAATTAAAAATTTTAAGCCTTAAATCGAAGTTATTTTAAGGTTATATATTGATTCCTTTTAGATTTGATGCCGTTTAAACCAAAGCAAAAATCCAAAAAATAAAAAAAATCACTTCATTTGTATAAAAAATGTTAATAATGCAGAATAACACAAATCAAAAACTTGACAAAAACACTTTTATTCAACATTCATCCAGTTACTTTTGTTCTGGTCTTTTTGTGTTTTGAAAATAAGCCAATTTTCTAACTCCCTAAATTTGTGGCCGAAATTAAGGCCTGGCCAAAATCACGTCTGATACCCTAAGGGCCGGTTCACACCGGAGTGGCAGCTGATAGGTGACGCACAGCGCACACAGTTTGCACCGCAGCAACAATGACAGTGTAATGATGTAAACGCGCGCGTTCATTTTCAGCTATCAGCTGCCACTCCGGTGTGAACCGGTCTTAACTGGTTAACTATGGCTTTTTTTACGTAACTCACAAGTTTCTTTGTCAGGCGCGCGGGCGTAATTCAGTAATTTTTTTGTTTTTTGTTGCGCATTCAAAAGGTTTCGAACCCAATCGGAGTGAGCTTTTCTAGGCCTCCGAATCGATTTGAGAGCTCTTCCCATTCATGCAACAAGTTCTTGACATGTACAGTTCCTACGCCATCATGGTTTCATCATCACAGCGGTTGATTGTCAAAACTTTTTAGCGACCAAGCCGCTCCTCACCAATCACCCTTCCTCAGTATTTGTGCAATCCCGTGCTATCAAAAGTCGTTGTGAAATTTCAAATAGTTCCTCGTTTCTTTTTTTTTTGGAAGCTCCTTCAATCATGAAAGACTAACCTGAGTTTTCATTTGCAGCTCAGATAAAATATTTTTAGCTGGTCCACCAGCTAGGTACACCACCCAGGTAGAGTGGGGCTTCAGATGAAAAAACTCCTTTTTTAAAGCATATAATATGATGTTTGGAAATATCTAAAGTCATAAACTAAACGGTGTGCGTGAACGAATTTAATTTCTTCAAAATTTCTGGAATTCCATTAAATAGCTTGGCTCTTTTTCTTCTGTTTGCGGATATTATGCTTCTATTAACTCCATTTTTCGCTTTTTTTGGCTGCCAGGAAATTGTTCCATTTTAATTTTCATCTTCATTAGGAGCGGCAGAACTATACGACAGACTTGTAAGCACATTATATTGCGGAGACTTGTGAACTATAACTAAATCATAACTTGGCTCTAATTTTGCTGATCGCTGTAACACCATTCTTGTGCGATTTCTCAATTAAAATCTTGAAAGGAGACCGGGATGTCCGAACATGTTTAAATTTTTTTAAGAAAAGAACAAATGGCATAAGACTGGATAATAATAGTAATAATTTTGGTTTTATTGGTAAACAGTTTTATTTTACTATTATATAAAATGAACAAGGTATAAATCATATAACTGATACAACGCAACCGACTAAATATTTTTAGCAGTAATGTTTACAAATATATTATACTATTTTAGTCTCAGTATTTAAGATACTATTAATTCTCATTGACAGGTTACATCACAACTTGCGTGTGAAATCAGGGATGTATGCCTTCTATTTTTAGTATTCCCAAATTTCTTGAAAATCCTTTTAATTTTTATCATATAGCAGGCGTTAGTAAATGTAGTACTAAATCATTGTTCATTTTACTTTAAAAAATGTTAAATTCTTGTTTTTTTTAAAATCATTTAAATAGTTATTGCTCTGCATTGAAAGATAAAATTGGTTGCACGAATTGGTCTATTAAGTAATAGAAGCTATTAATGAATTAAATAACATAAACAATATTTTTAAAATGTTTAGTTGTGATTTTTGCAGACGTTATACTAGCTTGCTACATAACATAGTTTTAAGGAATCTTATATTTGATAATGCAGGTAAAAAGTGTCATTATCAGCTATAATAAATGTTATTACGCTTCACAGACGAACCAAATGTGAGTTTTTACTTCACTAAAGGACAAATTCCTGTAATCATTCATTCTTAAAAATTTTACGTTAATTTTGGCAGACGTTTTGGACTACCTATGGTCGTGCTACAGTACCTGTCAAATAATTGCTAATTTTACAATATATTTTCTTGAATTTTTTCTAAAATCCAATTTAAGAAATCGTATCAAATCTTAATATAATTTTAGATTGACGCGATTTAGTTAGCGTTAATTGCAAATTTTTTTACAATATTATTGTAAAGAAATTTACCTCAAAACAATACAGCTTTCTGATACCTTATTTTACATATAATAGTAAATTTTTTAGCGTAATTAATAATAATGCATAATTGGATATAACCGTTCCCATTAAACTGTCCAAGTTGAATTCTAAAGTCATACTTTATGTTCAAAAATCCAATAACGTTTGCCAGCAACTGGAGTTAACGTTTAATGTGTTTTCTACTTACTCAAATTGTGAGAATTCTGCTACACGCACCAATGATAAATATTTCGCTGTAAAAATACAGACTTAGTCACACTGTTTACAATTAGGCTTTAACAAAAATAAACTATTTAACAATTTAAGCGATTTTTTTGTCAGGTAAACGTCGATTCTGGTTAAAATTGGTATTTACAATTTAAGAAACAATGAAAAAAATTTTTCTGAAATTTTGTTTACAAAAAATTTATTTCGATTTGTTAAGTGTACCATACAATAAATGATTAATCCTACCAATCAAAAATGACTGAAGATTAAATCTGATAATAACGTTGTAGTTCATCCCTTCGTTGTTTTTGGTTATTTCTACAGCTCGGTTATTAATTGTGTGTGTGTGTTTTTTATTTATCTGATGATAATAGTTTATATTTTTTATTATGAAATTAACTTTTTTTATTCATATTTCCAATTTATTTAAACTTGTTTTCAATGTTTTTATAGCACAAAGCGTTGGGCTTCGTGTGGGTCGTAGTAAATTCGAACGGGCAGGCGAAGTGCGGCTTTTTCTTCTAATTAAAGTTTTTTTTATTTTTCGTGTGGTTTTTCTATAACAATTATAGTATTAGCTTTTTCTTCTAATTAAAGTTTTTTATTTTTCGTTTGGTTTTTCAATAACAATTATAGTATTATAACAATTATATTATAAAGTATAGTATTAGCTGCTCAATGACAAATGTTTATAATCAATCCGTTGGCGAGATATAATGTTTTAACAGTTTTAATATTCTCAATAGAAAAAAAAAAACATTATGTGAAAAACTTTTCCGACATTCTTCATTCTTTATTTATGAATGATAAATTGAATTTTTAATTTAAATATAAAAAAATTAGAGTCTTAGCTATGCAATAATATAAATTTCTAATAGTGCTCGATTATTAATACGAAATATTATATTGTCACCAAATAAAAATTTGAATTTGGACACTGAAAAAACTGGCTCATAAAAAATTATTGCTTGATTTTTTACCTTTCCCAAAGAGCTCATGTTTATTTTTGATCAATCAGTAACAACGGAGGAATATCGGTTTTAAGATATAAACGTTTGAAAAAAAAATCTAAAAATCATAAGGGTAACAGGGACATGAATTACAAAATTTATCCAAGTTTTCTAATTATATTTGGTGCGGTGCCATGGGGTTTAATCGTCGTGTGGCGCTTCCGTGCACCGATAATTCAATTATATGTTTTTGAAATAAAAAGAAGAAGAATATGAAAGTTTGTTTAAAAAATTACGTACGTTCTCTAATTATAGTTGAAACGGTAGATTGGGGCTAAATCGTCGCATCAGCAAGGATTGCAATTATATTTTTGAAATAGAAACAATAATAATGAAAAAAAGAAGATGAACATGAATTACAAAACTTACCCACGTTCTTTGATTATAGTTGGCGCAATACCGTGGGGCTACATTGTTGTGGGACGCTCCCGCACCACCAATGATTGGAGTTATTTTTTTACCATAAAGAATCAGCAGAAGAAGAAGATGAACATGAATTACAAATTTTATTTTATCCACGTTCTCTGATTATATTGGGGCGATGCCGCGGGGTTAAATCGTCACATGAACGATAAATGAATATCAACCATAGGGGTGAAATTTTTTCGCCCCTCCTGGCTTGTCCTAACGCCTGCTTTTGCATAATCTGCATAGGAAAGATAAGTTTTAGGTAATGCATCAACAACAACAACAAGGAATATCAATTTTAAGATATGAGCGTTAGAATAATAGTAATAAAAATAAGTAGAAGAAGATGAACATTAATTACAAAATTTTCCCAACGTTGGTTAATTATAGTTGGTGCTGTTGGCTAAATTGGTAGTTGGCTAAACTGCCGCGTGGCTTCCCGCGCCACCGATAATTGCAATTATTATTATTATTTTTTTTTTTGAAATAAAGCTTTAAGTTAATTTTTTTCATTAGTAAATTAAGAGTTAACAAAAAATATTTTATTGTTTTCACCGTTTTACGCGCGGTTGAAGTAGATGGCGCTGTGCAGTTTCCGCCACCAATAGCAACCGAGCATAACCGTCTGCTGTTATTGTGCATTTTCTACAAGAAGCTGTCTGCTGTCTGCTCTGTACAATCCTTATTGTTGCCAAAAGGCTGTTATTGTGTGGAGAAGTTTTTATTTAGCTATTTTTCAATTTATTATTTTGATGAATAAATCGATCTCAAGGACCTAAATGAAAAAAATGGCTCCTAAGAAAGTTGCGTAATTCTTTCTTCTTTCCAATGAGCCCATGTTTATTTTTGATCAATCAGTAACGAAGGAGGAATATAGGTTTTAAGAATTGAGCGTTAGAATAATAATAATAAGAAGAAGGAGATGAACATGAATTTCAAAATTTACCCACGTTTTCTAATTGATTTTAGTAAAAGGTTTTTTTTGGGCACAAAAACCCGAAAACTGACATAATTTTGGTCACTCCTGAACTATGTATATACGTTTGAAAATATTTTTACACGCAAGAAGTCGGTTTTTGAGAAACTTACTTATTGTGCCTGAGATATCTTCGGACAGTGTTTTAAGTATGAAAATGGCCATTTTTAATATGGGGGTAACTCGCGTAATACAGGGTTCTGACGAAAAATATGGGCATTAATAAAAGAAAAAGACCACGATTATAAACTGCAAACTGTTAATATCGATAAAATGAATAAAATAATTGATATCAAAAATGAAATTGCCACAAAACCCTTAAACCATTCGAAAATACCTTGGATGCAGAGACAAAGTACTCTTTTTCGTATAAAAAAATTCCCTCAAACTTTTATGTATTTTGGAAGTGTTATAGGAAATTTCGAAAAATGGAGATTATTTTTTTGGAAATGCGACGAGAAGTGGGTTTGACATTAATTGGGTAAGATTGAAGGCTCCGGATAGTTTTTTTATGAAAATTTAGGATTTTTCGAAGGCCATAATATTTGGTTTTTTGAAATGCATAATAATCAGTTGTGCCTGCGTTTTAAATTTAATAGGGGCTAACATTTAGAGAGGTTGAAAAATTGTATCCCACTAAAGCATGTTAGTTTTTTATTTTAATAATAAATTTAAGATTTTTTATCATTTTTTAAATAATTCATATAGATTCAAAACAAAAAACATCATTTTTAAACCGCATTTCTTTTTTTTTTGTCAATCAGTCGATTTTTTGTTGTTTTGATATTTTAAAATACAGACTTGAATCTCGCTACAAACCAATTCAAATCCGGTTTAATCCTATTAATAAGTATAAACAATTCTCGCACCCGGGTTAAAGCAGGCGGAGTTACGATTGTATGCAAAAAATTGGTGGCTGAAGCATTTTTGGCTATTTTATTAAGTGTTAATTACAATTATTTAAAAATAAATTTTATGTAAACAAAAAAGGAAATTAATTTTTGCTCCGTATCGCAACTGGTTTACTACTGAACGCTTTGCAGTGAAAGCTGTCCGGAGAGATTTTAATTAAACATCAGATTTAGGCATTTAATTTCTATTGTTTTTTATGACGATTGTCGGTAATTTGTGCAACTTTGAAGCAAAGTTTAACTGCATCAAGTAACTGTGAAAAGTTTATAGTAAATTTTTGAAAAATAAAGCAGGTTATTTAAAACGTAGATATTTTTATGACCAAAAAAGGTATGGAGTCATGCTGTGTTACTTTTTTAAACAATGTAAAATGTGGAATGTTTTTGTAGGAAAATTCTGGAGTGCAGTAAAAACTACGCGGTAAATTTATTGTAAACAAAAATTGAATTTGATAAGACAAATGAACAAAGACTCTTGATCTTAAACCTACTTTCACTCCCACTTTTTTTAAATCAGGGTCGGAATAGCGCTTGTTGTTGGTTTTCATATATATTCTTATAAAAAACTATCTTTTCGGTTTTTAAAGCAAAACAACGTTCAGCTATGCTGTAATAAAACAAATGTTTCAGAATAAAAAATGTTTTAATTTTCGGGCATTATTTGCAAAACTGCGTTGCGCGTGAGTGTGGCATCCAGCGCGGCCGCGCTTGCGACGCCACGCTATTTTCACTTCCGCACGCAGCGCGCGGCATAAATTATTAAAAACATAATGGACAGACTAGGGTTTAAACACTGAGCTGTTCCCTTGGTTGTCCCATATTCAAGACACAGGTGACATCGGAGTGAGACGCCTGGCGCAGCCATAACCACCCTGGAATTTTATAGATATAACCAAGAATATATAAGAGAAGAATGTATCACTCAATACAAAAAATCGCAAAAAATACAAAATTTAAAAAAAAAAAAAATTTTTAAATTTTGGGGGAGCATATACACTCCCCCGGGGGGGTTTGGTTATATGCTCCCCCGGGGGGTCTATATACTCCCCCGGGGGGTCTATATACTCCCCCGGGGGGTCTATATACTCCCCCGGGGGGTCTATATACTCCCCCGGGGGAGTCTATATACTCCCCCGGGGGTCTATATACTCCCCCCGGGGGAGTCTATATACTCCCCCCGGGGGGGTTTATATGCTCCCCCGGGGGGTTTATATACTCCCCCGGGGGGTTTATATACTCCCCCGGGGGGTTTATGTACCCCCGGGGGGATACATAAACCCCCCGGGGGGTTATTTATGGCAAACCGATGCACGGATGGGTGCGATTTTTTGTATTGAGTGGTACATTCTTCTCTTATATATTCTTGATATAACTCAAGAAACTTGCCATTAAAATTTATCGGCTGTAGGGAAATTACGCGACTGTTTTTTTTATTTTCCCCAGTTTTTATTCAACATCGTTTCCAAACATACTTTTCCCCAAAGTTTCGGTTCCAAGTTCTAGTTTTAGTTTGTTTTTTGTCCTTTTAAGCTAAGACTGCAAAAAATTTTGCAATGACGAAAAATAAAACATGCATGATTTTATTCTTTAAGTGGCGAGATATACTGTATTGTTTTGTTACTGTAAATCAATTTCAGTGATTGCCTCCCCCAACGTATTTTATCAATAAATGGTTGTTTTAAAAAAAATGAGGAAAATCCTAAACGTAGTGGACGGTTTTAAAAAAGGAGGAAAATCCTAAACCTGGGGCCTATTTGATAAAGATTTCTGTAATTGTAAATTAATAAACGCATTTAATTTCTTCTTATTTTATTAATTAAAAAATACGTACGTAACTGTGGAATTTACAGACATGTAATTTCTTAAATTCTAAACGCAATTTTATTAATATACTTTTTAATTAAAAATACAAAAGAAAAATATGCGTTCATTAATTTACAGCGGTAAATTAATTACATTCAATTTTTATGAAATAGGCCCCTGGTGGATTTTCAAATGCTATTTATTAAAGGTTTTTTAAGTAGGATTTTATTTTAAAGTAATTAAAATGTTGTGTTTTTGTTTTATAGAAATAGTGTAAAATATTGAAATAATTTTCAACATGCCACAGAGCGGTCACAACGTTCCGCAATCATATACCAAGAAGTCAGCAGATGATATTCAAAAGTATTATGACGAATGGGCTAATAATTATGAAAATGAAGTTCAACAAAATGCTAAGTAGTTTTTGTTTTGGTTAAGGTGTTATTAATTAATGTTCTAAAATAACATTATTAAGTTATAAGTAGCATGTTAAAAACACTTTTCATTTGCTAAGTAACTATAATATTTTTATTGAAATTGGTCCAATTTTAATCACTATGACTTTGGAATTATATATTAATTCACCTGGCAATTCTAACAAGAAATCAACCAATTCTAAAACATAATAAAAAAAATTTGATATTTTGTACATCAAGAAGTTTTTGTCGAATAAACCTTTAAAAGTGAGGTAAAAGTTTTTGTCTTCGATTTCGAATATTTTTTGTGAAAACCTTATTCCTGCCCCCAAATAGCCCACAAAAATTTTTCATCAAAATATTTCCAGTGGTTCAGGAGACATGACCCTTCAAAAATGGAATTTTTCGACAATTCTGTAATTTAAAAATTGTTTAATGGGTTTTAAAATTTAAATTACAAAATATGCACTCAAAAAAAGCAGTTACCTACTTTCTATTTTAATTTTATACCTTGATCGTAAAGATTGGTGCTGTATTTGTCGAGATATTGCGTTTCTCGTACAAAAAAAAGATATCAAAATATCTCCAGTGGTTCAGTTCAGGAGACATGACCCTCGAAAAATAGAATTTTTCGACAATTTTGTAATTTAAAAATTGTTTAATGAGTATTAAAATTTATATTACAAAATATGCACTCAAACAAAGCAATTACCTACTTTCTATTTTAATTTTATACCTTTATCGTAAGGATTCGTGCTGTATTTGTCGAGATATTGCGTTTCCTGTACAAAATACCCGCAATTTTTTAGCTAAAAATACGAAGTGCAGGTAAAAATTTTGGGCAAACGTAATCAAATAACAGCCGTCGTTTGGTGTTTTTAGCACAAAAAATCGGAAGTTTTTGTATGAGAATGCAATATTTCAACAAATAATGCACCAATCTTAACAATTTAGGTATCAAACTAAAGTGAATTTAAATAAAAATTGAGCAATCTTTCAAGTACAGAATTGTCGAAAAACGCCATTTTCGGAGGATCATATCTCTTGAACCACTGCAGATATTTTAATGAAAAAATTTTAAGGTTTTTACACAAAATAATTAAAATCGAACTCGATACCGCACCTTTAAACCCATAGAAGTAGCAATTCTCATTTATCTGTAGCATCGTTTTCTGATTTGTGAAATTTTGTTATAATTTAAAATCAATTCCTCGGTATTTAGGGTCATTTTTTGGGTTTTCTAAGAAATATGTAATAGTATTCATATTCCTGAAAATTTACTACATTTTTTTGTGTGAAAAGTGGCGCTAGAACTATGCAGTAATAATTTTTTTACATTTAAAATTATCCATCAAAATGGCATTACTTTATTCATTTATACTAATATAATTAACTATTCTATTAATTCTTTTATATTATAAAGTTTATTTTTGCACTATAATGGCCTATTTTTTTAATTCAATTAAATTTTATGAACCTCAAATTATAACTAATTAATTTGCTTACGGTATCGCTTAATATGCATAAACAGGGGTTGCGCGCAGCAGATTGGACGTTCAATATGATAGTAACGTTCACTTTAGCATTTTCTTGCGCCGTTTTCTGACCAAGAAATTAAAAGAATTTTACAATTGCAAAAACAGTTTCGAGACCTGAAACACGTTTGGCTGAGATTCAAGGATTGAAGAATATACCATTAAAACAAAAAAGTTATTCAAATGGACAATTCTAAAAGCCTGTCATTAATGACATAAATTGTTTATACTAAAGCTAAAGTTTTCCAGGCTGAAATTAAGGGCGTAACCACTCTTCGCCAGGAAGAAATAAACAATAAACCTGTAAGCAAGAAAAATGTTAAAAAAAGTTTTCAGCGGTTATGTAACCAATTATTATTTAGTTGCGTCATGTGCTTTTTTGCACGTGATATTTTCTCAAAAAACGAGTGGTTACTTTACCACTCATCAATTTTCACCCTGATAGAATTTATCTTTAGTTGGCTGATCGATAATTGTTTCAAAAATATAAAATAGTTAAATAAAAATTAAAAAATTTTGCAAAAAAACTACAGCTATAATTTTAGGTTTTCGTTTCAATTGAGTGTGATTTTTTAGTTAATTGATTTGATATGAACCAATATTGATTTAAGGTACAACGGCTATGCCATGATAGGAAAGATGTTGGAAGCGCACCTACCAAATAAAAATGCAAAAATTCTGGATTTATGTGCCGGCACAGGACTTTTAGGAATAGAAATAGTGAAGTTAGGCTATAAGGTAACATATTATAATAATACAAAGAAACTTTTTTCAGGTTTTACATTTTAATGAAATTAAAATCATGATTTTTACAAGGCTTTTATAATAATTTTGTTGCAAAAAGTTGAAATATTAAAACCTGCGGATATTAATAATCTCATAGATTATTAATATTGTTCCTGTGTCAAAATTTGTATGTAAACTAATTTTATTAAAATTGATTTAAACGATAAAAATAACCCTGATCATGGGAAGAATAACACAAAACATTGTTCAAGTTTACATGTTAATAAGTTCAAAATTACTTATTGGAGCTCCCTCTGGTTTAGAAACCGAAGTGTCTATTAGAATAGGAACATAATTAATAGACAAGGATTTAATTCCGTGAATACGTCATAGTATACGAAACAAAATAAAATAGTTTAATGAATAAAAAGTAGAAACTATCATTACAAGAAATTGACATAAAAGTTGAGTGGAGCTGTTGAATTCAGGAGAACCGACAAACACTAATAGAAACAACAAAAATATAACATAATAACAAACAATATATATATATATATATAATATATATATATTTTTGGTAAACATCTATATTTTTATTAATACAATGAGCTCTGATTTGGTGTTTATTTCCATTATTTTTTAAAACAGTTTTAGAACTTAGATGCTCACGACGGCAGCAATGAAATGCTAGCCATTGCAAAAACGAAAAACATTTACGGAAATCTCTATTACGAACTTTTTCAGGATGGAATTCCAAATAAGGTTTGTTTATAATTTTATATAATAGGGACGTCTAAAAATACGAGATTAAACTGCGAGTTTTTGACAAAAGTAATGCGAAAATATTTGTTATTTCGAATTTTTTAATTAAAAAATAAGCGTTACAGCACTTGAAACTTTACATTCTAGCCACAATGCTTTATCGAATGCCGTGTTATGTTGCACAATCGCCCCCCTAAAACCACTTTACAACTCTCGTGTATTTACAAGGCATTGTATTTTTGATACATTAACACGACGGAGTGTTTTTTTGTTACAACTTAAAAGACAGGCGTTTTAGGGGGACAAAAAAATTGTCCGTATCAGGATTAAATTCTTCTGACTTGTTTTTCTTTAAAGCCTTTTTCATATTTCGTCCAAAATTTCCAAACGACAGTTTTTAAGTAAAATAGTTCAAAAGACAGCTATAAACAATATTTCAAAGGAAAAAAGTTTAAAAGAAATTTTTTAACCTGTTACATATTTTGTGTAAAGTGTTCAAAAGACAAAGCCCAAAAAAAACTTTTGGAGACGCCAAAGTTGTTTTTTGAAGAGCTTAGAGTTTTCTTATGGAGAATCTAAAGATAAGATATCCTTTAGACAATCCAAATAGTATTTTGGGCAGCAAAAACAAAGTTAAAATATTTAAAATTGCGTTTTGGACATTTTAAAACTCTTTGGACTGTCCTTTGGCGGTATTTAGTGATGCTTTTATACTTTGTTTAAAGGACAATTCCAAAATTGTTCAAAGACAACTTTGCTTGCTCAGAAGTCCTTTATACTTAATATTTGGACATATTGTATGAACAGGTTTAAAAATTTCATTTAAACTTTGTCTTTCTTCTTTGAACTTTTTTCTTTTGAAATTCATCCTGACTTTTTACTTTGGACACTTTGAATGAAATATAAATTAATTCAAGGCCTGTTCTTCTCAATTCAACCTGTTCTTAAAAATGAAAATTGTTGTCTCAATTTTTTGGATATCCGTCGTTTTATTGCTTAAAAGTTTTACCCTCATGAACTGAAATTTTGAAAATCGTTGTCTCAAAGGCTCATCTTAACTTGTTCAATGCTACGCACACAAAAACACTGTTATTAAAAAAAACTATGTTTTTAATTTTTTGAATTTAATATAATTTTATTTCCTAAAAGTTTAAAAACATCACTGCAGTCTTTTATTAATAAACAAGTGACAGCAATTTTAGGCAATTCCCAACGAGACCTATGACGCCGTTGTCGCCTCAGGATTTATTTGCCCCGGCCATTTGAACAGCAATCATCTGCATTCTATTATAGAACCACTAAAGGTATGGCTTATTTCAATAAGTACTTTAAGCATCCATGTTTAAGCATCTTTAAGCATGCAGCTTTAAGCATGCGTGTTTTTTCTTATAGTGGTATTGATTTAAAAACTTTATGTGAGAGACTGTTTTGATGTATGTGAGAGACTTATTGAGTGGTATTTTCTTTTAAAGACAAAATGGATAAATAAAAATTCGTCATTTTACTTTCTATTATACCATATTATTTTCGCAAGATCATTTTATTAATTAGTTTTCGAGGGTAAGTATCTTTTGCCTGCCTAGAGCCTCAATATCATATTTTTTAAGATAGGTGGTCGAATATTTATGGCCATACGGGAAACATGGTTAACGTACCCCGAAAAAACTCATCCGGAATGGAAACATGAGATTGAAGCCAAATTTAAAGTAAATTTTGTTTGTTTTTTTATAAGTACATAAGCTACAATCCTAAAGGTGCAGTATACTAATTCATGCTGTATTTTTTATTGTTTAATTAATACTAATGGATGTATTAGGTCACACTGAGAAAAAAAATGTATTACACCCAAAATTAATTCTCAACGGTTAAAGAATTAATAACAAGAATACCGCTTGGTTATTTCCAATGTTGTTTTTTATACATCATTTAAAAAGTAAATTTTGTTTGTTTTTTTATAAGTACATAAGCTACAATCCTAAAGGTGCAGTATACTAATTCATGCTGTATTTTTATTGTTGTTTAATTAATACTAATGGATGTATTAGGTCACACTGAGAAAAAAATGTATTACACCCAAAATTAATTCTCAACGGTTAAAGAATTAATAACAAGAATACCGCTTGGTTATTTCCAATGTTGTTTTTTATACATCATTTAAAAAGTAAATTTTGTTTGTTTTTTTATAAGTACATAAGCTACAATCCTAAAGGTGCAGTATACTAATTCATGCTGTATTTTTTATTGTTGTTTAATTAATACTAATGGATGTATTAGGTCACACTGAGAAAAAAAATGTATTACACCCAAAATTAATTCTCAACGGTTAAAGAATTAATAACAAGAATACCGCTTGGTTATTTCCAATGTTGTTTTTTATACATCATTTAAAAAAAACATTATTATCCTAATACACAACATAAACCAAACACCAAACATCATTTTCGGAATATGATGTTTTTAAACTGGCATCATTCATTTAATATTTTTTAGATTTGAACAAAATATAAAATTTAAGCTTTTTAGTATCGTAGCATCAATTATTTTAAAGTTTGTTAATATCCGTTTAGTAGAATGGTTTATTTTTTTTGAAAAATCTTGTATAAAAACAAAATTAGAAATAACCAAGCGGTATTCTTGTTAATAACTCGTTAACCGTTGGGAATTAAATTTTGGTATAATACATTTTTTTTCAGTGTAACCTGATACATCCGTTAGTATTAATTAAACAGCAATAAAAAATACACCATGAATTAGTATACCTGCACCTTTAAGCGTTTATATGTATATGTTTATATTAGGTAAATTGTCTCTTATCTCTCTGTTATGTAAGCGTGCGTCAGTGGCGCATGTGTTGCGTTTGTAGGTGCGTGCGTGTACACATGCATGCGTGTCTGCAAGTACGTGTGCACGGCAATATCTCGGTTTTTTAACCAAATAGAAAAATTAGAATATTTTTAGAAGCCTGAAAATACGAGGAACTAATTAATATTGGTTACACGGGTGAAAAATGACTAAATAAAATCATGACTATTAAGTGAATTGTATCTTTTAATTAGTTTTGCTTGTCGCAACTATATTTATTAAAAGTTGGCGTATTTTTTAAATTAGCGCGCGCTTTTGGTCGGTTTTAAAACTTTTGGACCGGAATCCCTTTAAAATTAGAAGTATAACTTGGATTATTGAGTTACTTTATAATTTCATTGATTGAACAACTATTGACTGTGATTAGTGCGTACAAGATCATAAAGTAAAGATAAGATGGGTGCGTTTTAAACTATTTTACAATGTAAAAATAAGCTTAGATCACAAAGATATGAATCTTAAAATTTTTTATCTTAAAATTATTTTTTTAATTTAGATTTTATAAATCATCAGGTTGAATTGTTACAATGCTTGTTGTGTTAATGTTTCATAAACACGACTTTTCTAAATGTGACTAATAAAGTAAAAGTGGGGGTTAAAAATATATTCAATTAGTATTTAAATATTACATAAATTTTTAGAGGTAAGTATATATTTAACAGTATCGATACTGTTTTCAAAAACTCGGTATTTTATTGGTATTGTATTCGATTGTTGAAACATATCGAATACTTTGGGGTATTTGAATAACAAAATATTAACAAAATACTAATTATGCTGTTTTTCTACAAATTTAATAAAACATGTTTTTCTACAAACTAAAGATTAACACTCAGAAGATTTTGTTAAAATACGGAAAGGTCTGAGTCGTTGGCTTTAGATTAAAAAGCGCTGTTGGTCGAGTTTGAGTTTTTTACAAACATAAAGATGCGCTTTGTATATAACATATGTTGTACCTTTTCTTCAAAATATCTGCTCAGGGCATCCAGTGCTGGTTTTTTAAATCAAAATTTGTGTGTTTTTTTATTTGGTTTTTGTATTTTTTCCTGGGAATTGTTTTTTTTTAGATTATTACTTAATAAATTAATAGGTTTCATGGCGAAAACAAAGATCGGAAAGGTGAAAGAAAAATCATTTATGAATAAAAAATTTACGCTTCGCTACGCTCATCTAACAAAAATTTATACGCTATTACTTTCAACTGTGTTGAAAATAATAGCGTATAAATTTGTCCTTTGGACAAAGTCCAAAGGACAAATTTTAAGTAGCATTCATCCTTCGTACAAAGGAAAAAGTCCAAAGGACGTTTTGGTTTGTCCAAAGGACATTTTGGTTTGTCCAAAGACGTTTTGAGTTTTCTAAAATTGTCCTTTGGACTTTGTCCAAAGGACATTTTGTCATAAGTATGAACCAGCTTTTAATATCATTAATATGTTTTTAGTAGTCACACAATATATATATATATATATATATATATATATATATATATATATATATATATATATATATAAAGTGTGAATGTCTAAATCGCAGTCACTGATTTTTTGTTCTTGTTTAAATATAAGTGTTTTAATTAAAATATACTTTATACCGGGTTTATGTTTATACCTTTGCTAGTTTTTGTGCACTTTTTATGTTTTGAATCAAAATTTAAAAGTATTTGTTTGCTATTTTTTGCAAAAAACCCAAAGTATTTAATTGATATTGATTTAATATTTATTTAATTAGAAATTTTGATAAGTACTTTAAAAGTTATCGATTCGATGTGATTTTTATCACGGTTATTTTATTAGTATTTTATTCAATTATAAAAGTTGATATTTTTTAACCCGTAGTTAAAGTCAACTGGGTGATTTTAGTGTGTAAAGTATTGTGGCTGGAGAAGAATTAAGATTTTTACCTTAAAAGTAGTTTGTTTAAAGCACGTTAAAAGTGTCATTTTAACATTTTCTTAAAAATATTCGCAGATTTGAGATTTGTTTTTTATATAGTTGTATTTTAGGAACCTTTAGATCAGATATTGAATTCTTGAAGTGTAAAAAAACTGAAAGATTATTGAATTTAAATAAATTAACTTTTAGCCCATTATAGCTTGTATTCAACTAAACTGAGCTTCTTTTAGCTTGTAAAGTAAGAATATATTAAACTATTATAAAATCAATTTTTATTTTAAAAATGAGCACTTTAAAACTTTCTGAAAAAAAAATTATAAAATTAAAACATCAGAAAATTTGGATTGTAACTTGTAAAAAAAATGCAACACGAATTCGACGTATAATAATTTATGAAAAAATGTCAGTAACTTATTCAGCATAAATTTAAAAGTTAAAAAAGTGGGCTTTATATTATTTAGCGTTTTATTTTTTGTAGGAAATGGAGGCTGCAGGTGATTGGAAACTGATATCAAGAGAAAGAAACCTGAATTATATTGGGGATGTTCCTGGCGTTAGCTTTTGTTACGAACGCCTGAAATGAGCAATATTTGATCTCATCAAAAATTATTTTTACGTATTTCAATATTAATAGTTTATTCTATAAACAATAAAACTTTGCTTGTAATTCGTATTAAGTGTTCCACATCAAAAAATAATAATAAAAAAAATTAATGATTACCAAAGATTAACACAGCGAAAAAAGGATATAATACGCCAAAAACTATTTTTAAGTATAACTATAAAAGTATGCTGGCAGTAAAACATAGTTAAAAATCTTTAAACTAGCGGAAAAAGTTAAAATACCTAATTATATTGTTAGAAAGGGAAAAGTTTTTTAACGAGTCAAATCCGTGTGTATAGCTAACGGAAACGGGACACGATGGGTCACAAAGGTACTTGGCTTAAAAAAATTGCGTTCACCACAACCTCGCAGGAAAATCGATGCATTGCAAGGAGAATATTTCGAGAAATAATTTATTATAAATCAAGGAGTAAACCACGTACGGGAAGCTGCACCTCTTTCTTTAATATTTTTAAACAAAACTTTTTGCAGCAAAGAAGACATTGTTCCAGGATAAAATGTCCCAAATCCCTATTTCGACCTTTTTTAAATGGCCTAAAAATATTTAAACAAAAAACTGTTATAAGGTTTTGGAGCGCAGGATAAAGATTTGCAAAAGAAATGGTCGAAACAAAGACAAAACTTTTTACTGAATTTTTAAGTGTATATTCTGACACACATCCTTTTTGTAGAAAATTTATAGTTTTTTTAAATGAAAGTACAAAACTAACAAACAGAACCATTGGTAAAAAATATGCAATTTATCAAAAAATGCTTAAGTACTGTCATGTACAAAGAGTGACGCACATAAGCCATTTAATAAAATGCTTTTTGAATAGTCTTAAAAATTGCACATTTCTTCAAGTTATGTCATAATAATAGTCTATTCTTTATTAATTCGCGTGAAATTATGGATTTATTTATTTACGTGATTTCAGATAAATTAAGTTGTTCCATTATTATAATAATCATAATAGGCTCTTTATACTGTCATGAATTAACAAAGCATATGACTTTAAAATAAAAATATTATTTAAACAGACTGAATGGTATGACTGTTGTTATAATGGTATATTCTAACTAAGCTTTATATTTAGGACTTCAATATCGTTTGGTGAAGTATAATTTTTTTTTATTTTTTAGGGTCAAGCTCACAATTAAGCTAATTAGCGTGGGTTAATTGTGAGCTTTATTGAGCCTGAGATTTATTGTGAGCTTGAGCTTGAGCTTAGTACTTACAATTAAATATATGTGAGTACCAATTGGTATTGAGCATTTGTGAGCAGCTCAATGCATCCCTATTGAGAAGACATAAAGCAAAAAAAATTTCATAACATTAAAACATTTTCGTGCATTCTTTTTAAAAATAATGACTAGTTTAAAAATTATTTTGAGAATCTATGAGACGACTCGAAAGATAATAAACATTAAGGTTGCTGTTATGCTTTGATTGTGCTGCAAAACATTTTTGTGGTTATTTTTCGTGGTGTGAAGAAACAATAAAGTCTTAATAACGCCTTCTGAAAAAATAACTGCAAAAAAATTGCAAATAATTCTGCTATCAATAGCCTTGCAAAAACTATTTAGTAAAATATTTTCCGAAAATCTTGAAAAAGCTAGCCTTTTTAAAAGTAAATTATTTGGCATTTTTTAAGAGCACATTATTATTAAAATATTATGATAAAGTTTAGCTTATTTTTTGGGTTTTGCTTAGGCTTAGGAAAACAAAGTTTACTGTGCATTGGTGGGATTTTGAAGCTTCTCAAAGATCCGTTGTTGGATTATATTACTCACGACTCAATATTTAAATGTAATTGCATAAAATATCATACATGAAGAATCTAACAATTGTATGTTTTTGGGTTTTAAAAGATCTTTTTGTTTGTCTTGTTTTAAATGATCAACATGTGTTTAAGCATGGACCCCTATACCGGTCCCCGGCAGGGTTGCCAGGTTAGCCCCTTTGGGGCTATTTTTAGCCCCTTTTTTGGGCCGATAGCCCCTAAAATTTGAAAATAGCCCTTAGCCCCTTTTTTAGCCCCTTCTCCCAAAAATAGCCCCTTTTAAGGCCCCTTTTTGGGTCAGCTTCAAAAATAAAAAAAAACAACGAAAATTGTCCAAAATCTTTGAGAAAATGATCACTGCTGGTGATATTGTACACTTTTAAATGGTTGTTTAGTACTATT
>JASAMX010015341.1:0-16562 GCA_030248175.1 Microlaimidae sp. YZB2_3
GTTGTTCGTAAGTTTCGTATTGCTATTACAGGTTTTAAAACCAAATAAAAAATCTTGCCCATTTTTTTGGTAGTTTATTTGACCATCAAATTTTAAATTTGTTTAGATAGGCTTGAATTCCTTGGGTTTTCGCAATCGAAAAAATAATTTTTAATTTATTTGTTGCCTAACAAAATTTTTCTTAACAACATTAATTGTTCATATCAAATTTTGTCAATTTTCAGGCATTACAATGGGCTTATAACTCCTTAAATAGAACATATCCGAAAACAAACTCGTCAATGAGGTCAACGTGTTTATTCAGATTATAAAGATGTTTTATATGTGTGTTTTATTTTTCGATTAGGTCAAAAAATCAATATTTGATAAACGTATGGAACTTGTACAAAGAAGTTAATATTTGGCGTTTTTATTTTATATAAACTTTACAGGCTTTTCTTTAAATTTTTTTAATGTTTTTTTAGCTTTTTAAGCAATGGTTTTGGCTGAGGCATAGAAAAAGAGTTTTTTTGTTATTAATTTAACAGTTATTACGAATATATACTTACCAAAAATAATAACGGAATGTATTTCTTCCTTAGCGCCTTGAGCGACGTGCAATCAGACAAGCGTGAATGTTAGAGAATTGTATTGAATGTGCACGTGCTCTTGCTGTAATCTTGGATTCCGACAGAGTCCAAGAATTTGCATACTATGTTTTTTTTTGAAAGCCGGCAATACAGCCCCCAGCTTAAGACTCGTCAAAAGTTGTATAAATGTTTTCAATTTTGATTTTAAGAAAATAAAATTAAAAATAGGTAATATTTCTGTTTTAAAATTTCACGATAAGAACTTTCAAGAACCCTCAAAATGTCATATAGTATTCGTGATGTTTTGTTCTGTGGAATCGTTTTAGGAGGATCTAATAGGAATCAAGTTGTCACAAATCATGCTTCGAAAAAGTAATGCGCAATGATGAAAGATACCTTTTTCATGAGCACTTAATTGTCTAGAAGTGATTCTACTGTAACGTTGTTTCTTTCTGTAAAGAATATTAAACTGAACAATTTCCGTTTCAGGTAGAATTTCACAGTTTTGACCACTTGGACTAAAAGTCACATATCATTATAAATATTAAATTTTGGCCCATAAAAGTGGGGTGCTATGAAGGTACCAAGTATCTGCTATCCAGTGGTTATAAAAACATTCACGAAAAGTTTGTCATCGCAACGAATGTCCATAAATTCTCCTTCTGAAAACCACAATAAGGCATTTTAAAAAAAATTGATTTGTTATTTTTGGGCGAAATTTTATAATAAATTAGGGTAATGTAGGGGGCGGTTTTTCAGAGGTGGTTTTGGCTCAAAATGATCTCAGGATTTTTTTTAATCAGAAAAAAGACTTTTTTTCCGAAAATATGCATAAAAAAAATCCTGAAGTGCTTTTACTTGGTTGATTGAAAAAAAAATGGTAAAAGCCTATATCTAGCTATTTCCAAACTTTCGTTTAAAAATAACCTATTAATTTTTTTAAATTTTCTTTTAATTTTCTTTAATTGACGCCGAGAAACTACATTTTGAACCATTCCTTAAAAGCTCCTTTTAATTGAAAATCCCAGAGAGGACCGAGTTCCCAGATCCCAGAGCACACCCAAAATAAAAAAAAACTCCTCAGAGTTCAGAGTAGTCCCGCTCAACCATATTTTTAACGCCGATAAAAATTTTTTTTTTATTTTTAGCTTTTTAATTTAAATATTTAATTTAATCTAATTTATTTAAGATACGCTAAATGAAAAAATGGAAAAATAGAAAATATTTGGTAATAAACTTTATTAATGTTTTTTGTATTTTTGACATGTATTTTATTGATGTTACTTGATGATTGTGGACGATAACATTTTACAGAAAAATGAATGTCAAAAATTGAATCGGCCAGTAATTTAAAACTACGTATAGTAAGATGTTAATTCAAAAAGATCTGTCGTCAAAAAAAAAAACTGTGAAGTTGCTACCTTAAATGGGAGGGTTTTGACTATTGTGTTACTAACGATGAAACACGAAGTTGTTTGGAGACGTTAAAAATAAAGATATTTTAACCAACCTGAGAAAAACCCTAAAAAAACCCAGCAATTGGCCTAGTCTTATTACTTCGTTCGGTTCATTATGCTCAGTATACCAAGTGTCTGGCAGTTACCAAATCTTTATTTTTTCATGGTAACAACAAATTTTTTATAATAACCACCGTTCAAATACCCATAAAATTTTAGTCTAAAAAAATTCACATTTTTGAAAAACAACTTATTTAATAAAATCAATTATATATCGCAAATTTGTTTGACTTTAAGGTTTTGCTTAACTTAGGAACAATAAATCGGTAAAAAACTTACGGTTTAAATTCGTAGAAGCCAAACTTTGTTGTGTTCATGTTTTTCAGTTGGCATAGCTTGAGTTTTTAATTTTTTCAAAAATTTTTAAGTTCTTTAGACTAGCATTGTTAAAACATAGTTTTTAATTTAATTCGTGTGTTTACATTTTTGCTCAGCATCATAAATTGCATATGCTGAAAAAGGTTATTTTTTAGGTGTAAATTTTTTAATTAACTCTTTTCAATAAGATGAAATCTTAAAATTAACCATCAAAACCAAGTCTGCGTGTCTGAATTAGTGTACAAAGATGTTTTATATGTGTATTTTACTTTAGAATCGGTCAAATCGAATTTCGGGACGCGTATGGGAATCGTACCAAATATTGTCATTTTTTGGTGTCTGGAAATTTGAACGCCAGCACTTGATTGCCGAGCATTTGACCGATTCTAAAATTAAAATACACATATAAAACATCTTTTTGTATACTAAATTCGGACACGCGGTTTTTAGGTTTAAATAGTTTGATTTAAGATTTCAGTTATTTGAAAAAGAGTTATGAACGAATTTACACCCAAAAAGCTGACCTTTTTCAGCATATGCAATTTAAAATGTTAACAAGATGTTAAAAGGTGGACACACAAATTAAATTAAAAACTACTGTTTTAACAATGCTAAAAGTCTAAAGAACAAAAATTTTTTGGAATTAAAAATTCAAAAATTACATGGTACTGTTCACAACATAGAACAACTTTTTGGCTTTGAATGTCATAAGTTTTGTCGATTATTGTTATTAACCTAAGCAAAACCTTAAAATCGAACAATTTGTGATAAACTACCTAAAATAAGTTGTTTTTCAAAATGTGAACTTTCACAACTAATAACTATTTTGAACGGTGGCTATTTTGATTGGTTGTTACCATGAAAAAATAAAAAAATATTTGTAACTGCCAGACACTTGGTAATACGAAAAAAATAATATTAATTTGATTAAAGGCTTAATAAAAAATTTCTTAATAACACAAATTGTACATGCCAAAATAGGGCAATTTTTGGGTATAAATCGGCTTATTACTTCGGTACGATTCCCATACGCGTCCCAAAATTCGATTTGACCGATCCTAAAGTAAAATACACTTATAAAACATCTTTGTGCACTAAATCGGACTCGTAGACTTTGTTTTTGTGGTTATTTTTGAGATTTGAGCTTATCTAAAAGAGTTATGAACCAATTTATACCCAAAAATGACCTTTTTTGGCATATGCAATTTATGATGTTACTAAAAAAAGATTTTTAACAAACAAATTAAATTAAAAACTATGTTTTGACAATGATAAAAGTCTAAAAAAACTTAAAAATGTAGAAAAAACTAAAAATTTAAAAGTGACATGGACCACTAAAAACATGGACAACAAAATTTGTTTAGCTTTAAACGCGGATTTAAACTCAGTTTTGTTACCGATTTATTATTCCTAAGCCTAAGCAAAACCTAACAAACAAAAAAATTGAAATATAATTGATGTTTATTAAAATAAGTTGTTTTTCATGAATGCGAATTTTTTCAGAACTAAACTTTGGTGGGTATTTAAGCTGTTATTATAAAAAATTGGTAGCTACCATGAAAAAAATAAAAATATATTTATAACTGCCAGACATTTGGTAATACAAAAAAATAATATTAGTTTTATTGAAGGCTTAATAAAAAAATTTTCCTAATAACATAAATTATACATTCCAAAAAAGGTCATTTTTTGGGTATAAATCGGCTCATAACTCTTAATGAAAAGCTCAAATCTCAAAAATAACCACAAAAATCAAGTCTACGTGACCGACTTAGGGTATAAAGATGTTTTATAAGTGTATTTTACTTTGGGGTCGGTCAAATCGAATTTTGGGACGCGTATGGAAACCTACCCCTTGAAAAAAGGTCATTTTGTGGCTATAAAACACCATTTATTTTCTTAAAGGGTAGTTTAATCACTTTTTAATGCCTAAAATTAAAATCGCAAAGTCAGAATTGACTTAGAAACCTGTTTTTTATTTATGTTTGTTTGGTGGAATTCTCAAACCGATTTTTCACCACCCAACCAACACCAACACCCACACACAACACAACCAACCACCGTGTCCGAAATTCGATTTGACCGATCCTAAGGTAAAATACACTTATACAACATCTTTGTACACTAAATTGGACACACAGACTTTTTTTGGTGGTTATTTTTAAGATTTGAGCTTATCAAAAAGAGTTATGAACCAATTTATACCCAAAAAAATGACCTTTTTTGGCATATTTATTTTATCATGTTAATAAAAAAAATTTGTAAACAATCAAATTAAATTAAAAACTATGTTTTAACAATGCCAGAAATCTGAAAAACTCATATAAAAAATTGGTTGTTACCATAAAAAAATAAAAGTATATTTGTAACTGCCAGATACTTGGTAATACAAAAAAATAATATTAATTTGATTAAAAGCTTAATAAAAAAATTTCTTAATAACAAAAATTGTACATACCAAAAAAAGCAATTTTTAGGTATAAATCGGCACGTAACTCTTAATGAAAGGCTAAAATCTCAAAAATAACCACAAAAATCAAGTCTACGGGTTCAATTTAGGGTATAAAAATGTTTTATAAGTGAATTTTACTTCAAGGTCAGTCAAATCAAATTTTGGGACACGTATGGGAATCCTACCGGTACATTTTATGTTTTAAAAAATTTCTATTGAGCTTTTAATCAATTTTAAATTTTTGTTTTCAGATTTTTAAAATCTAGGTGATTCCAAATATACTTTTATTTTTTCTTATAAAATAAAAGTCAATTTTCATACCATACGGCACAAACTGCTGATAAAATTAAATAAATAAAATAAATACAACATGAAAGATAAAAACTAAATGATAAAACAATATTTAAGTTTTATTAAAAAAAGAAAACAAGACAGCGGAATTAAAAATTTACAACCATTAAAATTGGTAAATCCCCTGAAAATTCCCCCAAGTTTTAACAAATTCCCCAAGTTTTTCCGCCAACCCCCAAGTGGCAATTTTCTCCCCTAACTGGCAAAAAATCTTGGATGCTAAATAACTACAGTCCACATACGTACACTTTAGTAGCTTCTTTTAGTTTATATTGGCGGTGCTATTTTTATTAACATTAAATTCATTACACGTGTAGTTATAAAACTTCCAGACCGCGTCTACTTTTTGGACCTTGTGCAATATTTAGTATCGTCCTGTGCAATATTTAGTATCATCCATTGTCGGGACGTTTTTATTAATTTTTTAAACAAATTTTATAAGAAAACTTTTTTCATCTGACATAAAAACAGTTCATGCTATTTTTAACGGTGACGTGAAAAATCCCCATAAAAGTAGTGTAAAATCCCCATGGCAAAATTCCCCATAATGTAGTGCAAATTCCCCATAACAATCAGAAATACGTTTGCAAATTAAAATGTGTTACTAAGTTTTAATCATAAAAGCATTAAAAATGTTTTAATTATTTCCTAAGCCCAAGCAAAGCCCTAAAATGAAGCTAAATTTTATCATGATAAAATTTTGTTGTATTTTCTTAGTGTCAAAATTTAAAGGAAATACTGCAAACGCATTATATTTATGGGGAATTTACATCGCCTTATGGGGATTTTGTAACGTTTATGGGGATTTTGGCCCATAGGGAATTTGTCCATGGGGTTTTTAAATGGACTCCAGCATCCAAGTCCATGGCCGGAATTCACAAAATGGGGTATACACTGTGTAGGTAGGATTCCCATACGCGTCCCAAAATTCGATTTGACTGACCCTGAAGTAAAATTCACTTATAAAACATTTTTATACCCTAAATTGGACCCGTAGACTTCATTTTTGTGGTTATTTTTGAGATTTTAGCCTTTCATTGAGAGTTATGAACCAATTTGTACCCAAAAATGGCCCTTTTTGGTATGTACAATTTTTGTTATTAAGAAATTTTTTTTATTAACAAGACCGTTGCCAGGGGGGATGAGAGGGATTAATCCCCACCCTCAAATTCTAGGAAGGCAAAAAATTTTGTAAGGGTCCCCCTTTGGTTTTTTTAAAAAATTAGAAAAAAAGTTTTTTTCTAAATCCCTTTGCAATGTATTAAAGCTATCCAAAATGCATTATTTAGGGTGATTTAGGTTCATGCAAGTTCTTATTTTTAGAAATGAAATTATTTATATTTCAAAACATTAGGGCAGTGAGTTTAAAAATATTGTATTTTTATTTTGTATAAATATTTGCATAAGTTTGTTGTTTATAATTAAAATGGCAATAAAATACCTAAAACTATTTTATTTTATATTTTTAGTTTGTTGTATTTATTTAAAAAAAAGAAAATAAATAAAGATTAGATACTTAAATTTAGGTTTCTTGGTGCCTTTTAAGAGCTTAAAATTAAAAAAATTTTCACCCTGGTGGGGGACATTCTGCCCCCGGACCACCCTGACAAGGGGCTCCGCCCCTTGACCCTGCTGGGGGGCTCCCGCTCCCCAGACCCCCCTTGTGGGCACCTATAAAGCACCTTCCCAAAAATCCCCTTCTCAATTGAAATCCTGGCTATGGCCCTGAAAGCTTTTAATCAAATTAATATTTTTTTTGTATTACCAAGTATCTGGCAATTACAAATATACTTTTATTTTTTCATGGTAACAACCAATTTTTTATAATAACCGTTCAAATACCCATAAAATTTTAGTTGTGAAAAAATTCACATGTTTGAAAAACAACTTATTTTAATAAAAATCAATTATATTACAATTTTGTTTGATTTTTAGGTTTTGCTTAGGATTAGAAACAATAAATAGGTGAAAAACCAAGTTTTAATTTGCATTTAAAGCCAAACAAATTTTGTTGTCGATGTTTTTGGTGGTCCACATGTGACTTTCAAATTTTAAATTGTTTAGAAAATTTTTGAGTTTTTCAGACTTCTGGCATTGTTAAAACATAGTTTTTAATTTAATTTGTTTGTTTACAATTTTTTTATTAACATTATAAATTGAATATGCCAAAAAAGGTCATTTTTTGGGTATAAATTGGTTCATAACTCTTTTCAATAAGCTCAAATCTTAAAAATAACCACCAAAACGAAGTCTGCATGTCCGATTTGTACAAAGATGTTATATAAGTGTATTTTACCTTAGGATGGGTCAAATTGAATTATAGGACGCGTATGGGAATTGTACCAAATGTACCTTCATTCTTCCTTTTAAAAAGTGTAATTTTTGTATAATTTAATTTTTAGGTCCATAACATTTTACAAAAAAATATGTCCAAAAAAAACCCAAAAAGTAAATTTATATGCATGTTCATGTTAATTTTATTTTAAGTTGGATCAAATCAAACACTTATTATAGGCCTTGTATTTGCTAAAGGTACAACTACGAGTTCCATACATGTACCAATTACCAATCCAAAAGTAAAATATACATTTAAATTGGTACAAGTCCCATTACGTGTTTGTATCAATTATAGATTTAACTGATAGAAAAGTGAAATATGCGTATAAAACATTTCTATACCCCTAATCAGACACATAGACATCATTTTTGAGGTTATTTAATTTTTTAAATATTTTTAGATTCCTTAGATGAAGACTTATGCACGGTCTGAAAATGCCCCCCGTTTTTTTGCCCTCCCTGTCAAAAATTGAAAAAGTACCCTAAAATTATGACGCCATTTGTGACCTTATGATGACGCCATAATCGTGAATTTTTTGCAGTTTTTAGCCTATTTCAATGTATTTTAAGCCATTTTAGACCTATTTTAACCTTATTTTTTCTTTTTTGGTTCTTTTTCTTCCTTTTCCCTTCTTTTTTTTCTTTTTTCCCTTTTTTTTTGTTTCTCCCCTGCTTGCCCCCTGTTTTATTGCCCCCTGTTTCAAAAAAGTTGCCCCCCCCATGCACCCCTTATTTCAGTGGCGTGCCCAGGATTTAATTTGAGGGGGGGCGGTCTGGGGGGGGGGGTAAATACTAACCCTAAAGGGTGTCTGGGGGGCGGTAGCCCCCCTGATCGGGGGGTGTGGGGTGCGAGCGCCCCCAGCGGGGTCAAGGGGCGGAGCCCTTGTCAGGGGATCGGGGGGGGGGGGGCAGAATGCCCCCCGGGGGTGAAAATTTTTAATTTAAGGAGGTAAAATACAATAGAAATTTTAATTCCAGATGATACTTAATTACAAATTTTAAGGTTTTTTATACCTATACATTTAAAACATGTGTTTAAACGTGAATAAAAGGATAATAGTGTTTATAGTAGTTTTATTAAACATGTATGCCTTAACTACTGAACGGTATAATCAATTTGAAATTGAAAAACTAAAATAAATTGTCAGTTCAAACTACCCGCGTAGCGGGAAAATTTTGGTTTTTTGACTATTAATATGGTTTTGAAAGCTGAAAGGCATCAGGAAAGTTTCTGTATTAATAATAAAGAAAAAAAAATTTTCTCTTCCAAAATTTAAAAAAACATAAGGGTCCCCCCTTACAAAAAAATCTGACTTCACTGGATTTTGGGGGGGGGGGGGCGGCCCCCCCTGGCCCTGGGTACGCCACTGCCCCATTTTGAAATTGCCCCCCCCCTAAATAAAACCCCGGGGGGGGGGGGGCAGAGCACAGGTCTGCAAATTTTTAGCAATGTAAAAACATAATTTTTAATTTATTTTGTTGCTAAACAAAAATTTTTTCTTAACAATATAAATTGTGCATACTATAAACAGGCAATTTTTGTGCTTAAATGGACTCATAACTTTTTACAAAAAACTTAAATTGAAAAAATAACCTTAAAAATGAGATCTACAAGTTTTTTTAATGATCAGATAACAGAATTAATATTATACTAAGCATAGTCTATGCATAGTTTAATTCTACTGTTTCATCATATCATTTTTCTTTTCTTTTTTTCTCTTTTTCTTTCTTTTTTTCATCAACAACATCAAATCTGCAACTTAATTG
Organism: Microlaimidae sp. YZB2_3; assembly: GCA_030248175.1. Taxonomy (NCBI): domain Eukaryota; kingdom Metazoa; phylum Nematoda; class Chromadorea; order Desmodorida; family Microlaimidae; species Microlaimidae sp. YZB2_3. The sequence goes on from JASAMX010015341.1 coordinate 9,312, forward strand.
TCGCCAATATAAAATACAATTCTAACAAAATATCAACAAACATTTTGGTCCTTTAATCTTTCTAAACCTAGGTAATCCAGTCCAGGGACGTACCCAGAGTTTCATTTTTGGGGGGGAGGCGGATTTTAGTACCAAAAAAAATTTCGGGAGGGGGGGTGGAGTGCCCCATAATTTTTAAAAACGTTAAAAAAGCAGGAATAAACGTGGATAAATACAGTGTTTTTGGCCTAATAACTTATTATCTAATGTTTTTATCGGTAAAACATGTTTTCTTAGTTAAAAATTATAAATTAGCACACAGTGGCAGAGCCTGGATTTCACAAAAAAGGAATTTAGAAATCTTTCCTTAGCTACACCCACATTGTAAACCAAAGCATATGAGCAACATCTTGACTCCATGTTTTTTAGGGTACCTACCTACCTATATAAAAAAAATCTGAGCCAATGCTATAGGCGGCTGAAAAAATTAAGAGGGGGAGGTACATAAATCAACCAATATTATTGTTTGATTTGCTTTTTGTGTAGTACTTATTCCCCCCTCCCGCCCAACCACTATCCTTATTTTTCCCCCTGTCTGACCTTTGGGGGGGCGGCCGCCCCCCGCCCCCTGGTTACGTCCCTGATTCAGTCTTTGTTCATAACCAACAGGTAACAGTCATACATGGGCAAGTTGGTCCGAAGTGGGGGGTTAAACCCCAAATTAGGGGGGGTTAAAATCGGAGAAACGCAAAATACCCAATCGCTTTTTCTGGAGTGCATTTTACCCATATCGTTTTTCGATTTTGAAGGAAAAATAGTTAAAAAACGCTAATTTTAGGTCAAAAAGTCCTTTTTATTGCATTTTTGAGCTTTTTATTACTTAAAACATTCATTTTGACCTCAAAACTTAAGTTTGGAGGCAGTTAGAAATCATTTTAAAGACATTTTTTTTCTTCATTTTTCCAAAATTGGGGGGGTTAACCTTTTCTCCCTCCCCCACTTCTGAGTGGGGGGGAGGGGTGAAATCCCTCTTCTCAGAATTTGGGGAGGGTTAACCCCCCCGTGCCCATGTATGGTAACAACCTGCATTTATAAAACAACCGCCTAGTCAAATTTTGTTGCACTTTTTTTTCAAAATGTTTATATCTTTTTGTAAATAAGAGTTCCAAACTGCACTAGCGTACTCCAGAATTGGTCTAACATAGGACTTATATGCTCTTAGAAGGTTATTTTCTAGAGTTTGAATTGAATGTTCTAAATAAAAATTAGTGATGTCATACTCATAGTTTTTTTGCTGTGATTTCAGTGTTTAGAGAATTTCATATCATAGAATATATAAACACCTAGGTCACGCACCAATTCTGTAGTTGCACGTACATTATTACCAAGCTTATTATATACAAATTAACTCTTTGCTATGATTTTGAATATGAAGAACTTCACATTTATGATCTGATAATTGCAATTGCCTGTCTTGTGACCAGCTATGTATTCTATCTTAATCTTTTTAAAGTCTTAAGGTTTGAATGTGGTAATCTTTAGATGAAGATTTTGCAAACAACTTTATATCATCTGCAAAGAGTCTAATTTAACTTACCTTACCTTTTAACTTAATTTGTGAGTACTTAACACAATCAACAATTGTGCATGGTCTGAAAATGCCTCCCCCATTTTTTTAGAGGATTTGCCCCCCCCCCGCCAAAAAATGAAAAAGTATCCTAAAATTATGACGCCATTTTTGACCTATGATGACGCCATCATCGCAAGTTTTTTGCAGTTTTTAGCCTATTTCAATGTATTTTAAGCCATTTTAGACCTATTTTTTACCTTATTTTCGCTTTTTATCCCTTTTTTCCTGTTTAGCTTCTTTTTTTCTCTCTTTTCTTCTTTTTTTTATTCCCCCCTGCTGCCCCCCCCCCGTTTTGTTCCCCCCCACATTTCAAAAAAGTTGCGCCCCTTGTGCCCCCCATTTTGGAATTGCCCCCCCAATAAAACCCTGGGGGGGGTAGTGCACAGGTCTGATTAATATAAATAAGAAAAAGAAATGGACCCAAAACAGAACCCTGAGGAAGTAAACTTTTTACAGGAAATGATTTGAATACTGAGTCATTAATTACAACTTTAATTTCCCGCCCAACTAAAAATTCTTTTATCCATTTTAAAAATTTACCAGAAACCATGTTTTTCTAGCTTATATAACAATTTTTGATGTGACACGGTGTCAAAAGCCTTGGCAAAATCCAAGTAAATGACATCAATTAGAAGTTTATCTTTTAGTGCCTGCGTCCACTCATTAAAAGTTTCCAACAGCTGTGTTATTGTAGAACTTTTTGCCTTAAAACCATTTTTAAACCTTGACAAAGTGATATGAAAAAAGACAAGAAGTTCTTCCTTAAAGCTGTTCCATTAGTTTACAAGAAAAAAATGTAAATGAAATTGGACGATAATTTTTTTTAGGCTTTTTGTGTCTTTTTTACACAGTTTAATAAAGCTATTTTCCAAACAAGTAGTAATTCTCCAAAATCAAAAGACATCTGAAAGATTATTGCAAAAGGTTTAGCAATAACTTTAGCCAAGCCTTTTAAAAAGTAAGCTGAAAAACAGTCAGGTGTTTGGGACAATTTGTTTGGGAGCTTTTTTAGGGCTTTAAATGCCTTTTTTGTGGTAAATACCATGTTGTCCAACTTCCCAATATTTGGTGGATTAAAATTTGGTAAAGTATTATCATCATCAGTAAAAACAGAAGCAAAATAATTTCCAAAAAATTCAACTTTTTCAAAGTCTTCAGTTAAAAAAGTCCCATCATCTCTTTTAATTGGTGAGATAGTTTGTTTTGTTTTAATTTTACTATGAACAAATTTATAAAAATTGTTTAAACCCCCAGAATTTAAAATTTTTGTTTTGTTATTAGTGTTAAAATCTCTAAATTTATTTTTGTATATTTGCAAATTTTTTTGTACTCTGATCTTGATTTTTCATCAATATTACGCTTATGCCAAAGTTTTTTCTTTTTATTTTGTAGTTTTTTTATATGTATTGGATATTGTACAATTTTTTTCTTGTTTGTAAATATTTTTTTCCATTAAACATGTCTATTGATTTCTACAACAAAATATCCTTGAATTTCTGCCAAGCATTTTCTACTGTGCCACATTCCTCAAATAAAATTTTCCAGTTGATTGTAGATAAGTATAAACTTAGCAAGTCATAATCTGCTTTCATAAACAATTTTTAAGCAAATGAAGCTTAAAAATTTACAACATAAACATCAATAGAGATAAATAGCAATCAAAAGCAATATAAAATAAACAGGAATTAAAACTTCTAAAATTACAGCTAATAAAAAATCAGAATCAGAACAAGCAAAAAATCAGAATTCAACCTCTAATTTTTACAAATCTAACCCATCTGAAAAAATTAACTATCTACAAAACTGGTTTGCCTTTATTTGCTTTTTTTAATTTTTTTAAAATTTCAAGAGACATACTATTACACTATACAATTTATTTTTGATTTTATCAAAAAAATCTGCAGAACAGTACACTTGATTTTTGTTGTTTTGTCTTGCAGTATAAATAACTGCAGAGTTTTTCATAATAATTTTGAAGAGCATCAATTTGTTTATTACTTCCTAGATTTTCCACATTAACAACCCAACCTCACAACAAATTAAAAAATTAAAACTTTTTATGAATTAAATTTTTAAAATATGACAACTAAAAAAATTTAAAATATTTGTAGCAACAAATTACAACAAATAATTTATCACAATCGGCACAAACAAAAGAATTCAACCTGTAACTTTTATGAATCAATCCTGCCTGAAAAAATAAACCATTCCAAAAAACTGGTTTGCTTTTATTTGCTTTCGTTTTTAATCAAATTTCACATACATATACAATTATTTTTTGATTTTATTTATATATATCTGCAAAACAATACACCTTTACTTAATTCTTGTTGTTTTATTTTTCAATATAAACTAGAGCAGAGTTTTGTTTGCATAATATTAAAGCGCGTCAGTTTATTTATTTTGTCCCAGATTTTCCACTTTTGACAAGCCAACCGCACAAAAAATTATAATAAACCTTTTTATAAATAAAATTTTAAATATTTGTAGCAAACAAATAATGGTGATAGGAAACCTTTATTTCAAATTGACAAAATAAATCAAAAGAAGGAAACTTAAAATACCTAACATTAATAATAAGTTATTATATGTTAAATAAAATCTTTAAACCATAATAAACATGGTGAAAATTCCAAAATAATTATGCAATGAGTTTTTCAAAAATTAAATGTAAAAAAATTAACAATTATGAATTTAAAAACAAAAAAAAAAGATCTTTAATATATAAATATAAAAAAGTCCGGCAGCAACCGATGCCTCTTTGCTACTTTATGTCCCCTTCCCCATTTTTGGAGCTTCTTGTTTTGCACAAGGCTGATGTTTATATTTATTTACAACATTATTGTGTATATTTAGCAAATGTCTCGAACTGTAACCATGACCACTTCAGGAGCGAAGTCAACGTCGTGGGAAGGTATAATTTGTTTTGTCCTTGCAAATACGTTTCAGCAGAAAGTATAAATAATTAAAATATAAATAAATTGCTGTTTAAAAGGTTTATAAAATTCAGATTACCTACCTAACTAAACTGCAATGTTTTACAAAAAGTTTGAATAAGCATTTTATAATTTTTAATTTTTCCAAAATTTGAATCCCCCCTTGCACCATTCGTCCAAAATTTTTTTCAGGGTTATACCATCGAACGCCCCCTTCTTTCCTGGCTACGCCTATGTTCCTAAGCCTATGTACTAAAAACGTAAAATTTTAAGATTTTAAAATACTCTCCAAAACTTCCAAATTTAATTTTTTTTGGGTATTATGTACTCTCAAATCCAAACCGAATGATTGTTTTTTGTTCGCAACCAGTGTTTTTAAAACCTTACTGCCTACAACCAGTGTGTTTAAAACCCAACTCAAAACGGTTAATTATAGAGCTTTAACTAATAATTACTTAAAACAGTTCTAAATTTACTTTGATTGCAGATTTAAGAAAACGAGCTAGACAGATTGAAAATGAAATAGATACAAAGCTTGTCAGCTTTAATAAATTGGGTGTCAGTTTGGGAGACCAACACAGACGATTCGATGTTGGGTACTCAACCTCAGGAAAGTAAGCAAAATTCTGCGGCCTAATAGTTGTTCAGTTGAGTTTTACGGTTCAGTTGGTTAAAGTTCAGTACGAACGTAAGCTGTAGTAATTTTTTATCTTTCACGATTTAAAAAAGTATAACGTTTCATTTAAGAAACGGCCAAAAAGGGCTTTGTAGGGGATATTTTGTACTTTAACGGTTTTTACACCAATAATAAAAATGTTTACTTTCAAAGTTTTATTATAAACGATATTATATAATATTTTTATTGCATAATTGCTCGACCTACGAAAGCAAAAGAAGGGGTATTTATCCATAGATGAACAAGGGGAGGGGGGTAGGGAGGGGTCCACCCCCTAGCCTCGAAATTTTGCCCCCCCCCAGAAAAAAATCAAGAGCATCCCCCCTCCCTCTCCCCAAATTTTCGAATTTTTTACCCCTGACCCCCCCTCTAGATTTTGAAATCTGACCCCCCCCCCCTCCCCTTTCAAAAAAATTTTAAGTACTTTTTTTATACTAAATTTTATTACAAAAACTTGAATTTTTAACACAAATTTATGTTTTTACACCTTTTTTAAACCTAAATATTGCTTTTTATTCAATAAAATTATTATTATTATTAGTATTATTAGTATTATCTTATAAAAAACTATTATTAAATATTTTAATGGTTTAAAAGTATTTTGTTTTGGAAATCGGACCTCACCTGGACCTGACCCCCCTCTAGGTTTTGAAATCTTCCACCCCGGGTCGACCCCGCCTAGAAAGCTGGGGGGGTTGGACCCCCCTAGGACCCCCCTCCTAGATTTTGAAATTTCATTTACCCGGGGTAAACCCCCCCACCCCTAGCTGTTTGACCGTGTTCATCTATGTAATTTATCCTAGAGTAAAGATCAAAATCATAGGTGGGCAGCCTTCCCGATTTTTTTTTGGGGGGGGGGGGGGGGTTATACCCGACCGCTGAAATTTGGGGGGGGTGTCCCACAAAATTTTTTTGGGGTATACCTCAAATGCCCCATTTTTAGCGTTTTTAGTACTGGGACGTGGGACCCCCAAATTTTAGGGGGGTTTTCGTGTCCGGGATATCCCCAAATTTAAGTGGAGGGGGGGGTGACGGCTGTAATCGGGATTTTTTTGGGGGATATTATAACCCCCTTTCCCCCCTCCCATCCGCCTATGGTCAAAATCCAACGGGGGAGGCGTATCCTGGAAGTAAATCTCAAAAAGTGCCTGAGAGGTATTATTTTTGGGTAGATCAAAATAAGAATAATTTTTAAAATCTCTTAAAAATGCTTTAACAATGCTAAAAAATCGGGTCTAAAATGGTAGGGAAGTGAATGGAGAGTTAAAAAAATCAGCCTTTTAAACCAACAAGTATGCCATTTTATGTATTGAATTTACCAACAAAAAGACAAATTTGCGAAAAATTTTTGGAGTCATGATTGCTGACACGTTTTGCTCTTTAGTTTTTTCGTTAAACGAATCACTATGATACATCATTTGTGAGCCTTTTTTTGGCTTTTTTAGACACACATTTTTGTTATAGGCAGTGGTGCCACATCAGGGAAGAAAGAATTTGCGCTTTTTGGTTTCCAAACTTTTTTTCACTAAACAATGAAAAATCACAGTTTAATTGTAATTGTCAGTAAAAATATTTTCAGTAAAAAGGAACTATCAAGTTTACACAAATTTTTCAGAAGTTCTCGTTTGCAAGAACGCTGCAAGTTCTCGTTTGCAGCAAATCTTTAAATTTAAAAAATAAGTTTTAAAAATTAAAAAAAGTTATTAGGTTTTAAAAAAAATTATCATGCCACATTAACCTTCCAGAATAGTACTACTATTAGCAGACATGTGCACTGCACGGTCTGAAAATGCCCCCCCCCCCCGCTTTATTGGAGGATTTGCCTCCCCCCGTTTTACTGCTCCCTCCCCTCCCCCCATCCAGCCAAAAAATAAAAAGTACCCTAAAATTATGGCGCCATTTTTGATCTATAATGACGCCATCATAGATGAACAAGGGGGGGTATGGTGGGGTCCACCAACCCCCCCCACCCCCAAATTTTGCCCCCCCCCGTACAATACGTAACTGAACTCAAGCAATACCACACATAT